>VDFB02178747.1:47954-107224 GCA_007258455.2 Sequoia sempervirens
TCTTCCTGATGATGGATCACTGGATGTGATCTGAAACGTAGAACTAAAAATATACACAGTTTAAACCAAAAGCACTTAATATTTTTACTATAATTGTTAATCTCTTTTTGCTTTTTTTTTAAAGCAAAAGGTATACTTATAGTAATGGTGGTGGTGATGCAGCAACAAGTGATAGAACCAACAGTGAAAGGAACAGCCAATGTTTTGAGTGCCTGTGAAGAATGTGGAGTGAAGCGCATAGTATTGACTTCTTCAATCGGTGCAGTTTACATGGACCCAAAAAGAGATCCCCAACTTGTTGTGGATGAAGAATGCTACAGTGATCTGGATTATTGCATTCAAACCAATGTATGACTAAGAAAAGCTTCAAGTATTAAATGTTTTAAGTACTGTGACATTTGAGGATTGGCACTAAAGAATATTTTAGTGGTTATAAAGTTATGTATTGAATTTTTGAAAAGTGTAGGAAATTTATAACTTTAAATATAAAAGAATCACCTAAATATTATGCTTCTTTTATGATGAAGTTTGTCTGAATTTTCAAGGCATTTTCCCAAAATATAATTCAATTAACAGAGTAACCTTATTTGATGTTACAGAATTGGTACTGCTATGCGAAAACTGTTGCAGAGAAAGCTGCATGGAAGGTAGCCCAAGAGAAGAATTTGGATATGGTGGTGATAAACCCATGTTTGGTTTTAGGGCCTTTGTTACAGTGCTCCGTCAATGCCAGCACTGCTCATATTACGAAATACTTGACTGGTAAATTGCTCATCATTCACTACATTCTTCTTGGAAGAATGGTTTAATCATAAAAAGTTTTAAAATTGAAAGTGTTAAACTTTTCTCAATGAATCTACAGGTTCTGCAAGAACATATGCAAACTCAACTCAAGCATATGTGGACGTGAGAGATGTTGCAGAAGCTCACATATTGGTGTATGAGACACCATCTGCTTGTGGGCGATATCTGTGTGCAGAAAGCAATATGCACAGAGCTCAACTAGTCCAAATGTTGTCCGAATTGTTTCCACAATACCCAGTTCCTACAAAGTTCGTAAGCTTTTCATTTATTAGTCGAAAAGATCAATTATGTTAGAATAATTTGCCCATTTCCAAAAACAAGAAATCTTAATCTTTCTATTTATCCCTTCAGGTGTTCAGACGAGAAAAATCCAAAGAAAGAGCCCTATAAATTCTCTACTCAGAAGCTCAGAGATCTGGGCCTTTCATTTACACCTATAAAGAAGTGCCTGACTGACACAGTAGTGAGCTTACAGGACAAGGGCTTTCTCCCCCAAACGAATCGTTAGCTCTCAAAACATTGGGGCCAGAAAATGTTCTCTCTTTTTAGATATACAGTTTTTAACTGTTGTAAAGTTGCTTCTGGATTATACTCTTTTTTTCTCTTTTCTTCTTTTAGATGGGAGGAATTGGAATCAACAGCCCCCTATAAACTGCAGTGCACCTGGTAAACTTTTTTTCAAGTGACTTGGTGTGACATGTCCTCCATACCACGGGGAAGGCGGGGAAACTAGACCTTGTGACCTCTTGTCTGTAACATGATGCTTTAGCCAGTCGAGCTAGACCCACCGCCCCTTCTAGATTATACATGTTTTTTAAAATGAATACTGAATAAATTATTTGTCAATGGGTATTAGTCAGAAGCTATGCAGTTCAATCTTGATATGTAATTATTTGTTTGAAAGGAGAAAATTCCTTATCAGCCTGATAACAATGAAAAAAAGGTTTGCCGCAAAAGTGTGAGGACCTACTAAATATAGTCAATTTAAACTTCATTTCAACACAAACTAAATCAATGGTAATCTTGTTAATTTAAGTAAGAGTATGGAAAATTGAGTCCATAATCATCATGAAGGCAGGGCTTGGGTTGTCAAAACGGATATTAAAGACCAACTTGAATGGACTTTGTATACAACTTACGATTGAAAGAACAGTTGCGTGAAGCTGTTGGCTTATGTTCTTGTATTAAATGATATTGAAAACAAAACAAATGGACTGAAATAAAGTGGTATCACATCCACAATTCAACACAATTCAACCATTAATAGTATAAATTTAAACATAACAGTTTATATAAAATCTTATGGATGATATAAAATTCACGAAATTTCTTTTTTCTATTTAAGCTCTTTTTTTCTAAATTTTTCACATGTGAACAAAAATAATACAGTGCTCTTTAATAATATATAAAGAATAATATTATTTCTAGATAAGATATAAATTAAAAGATAAATCGAAAATTTAAAATTTAAATGATCAAATTTATAAATAGCATGTAAGTTGGGAATAGAAATATAGATATTCAAATGATTATTGGAATGAAAATGAGGAAAAGGAACATTTCTCTTAATTAAAAAGAAGATAAAAAATAGTTTGATGAATTTAAGAGCTTTCAAAGACATTTTGTCAATTGGGTTGAGACCACTTGTATTGTAGGGAACATATGTCCTACTAGGCATGTTGGGGGTTGCATATGTTCTACAGGGAACACTTGGTTAGGTTTTAGGGTCACCTAAAACTTCTAGCAAACCTTTTCTACAAGGTTCCAACCTTTTTCTTCCTCAATTATTTCTTAAACACTCTAGAAATCTAAATAACTGAGTATGAGCTATGAAGGGTTGAAAAATGAGTTTGTATTATTTGGGAGGTTGCCTAGGTCAGTCCTCTTGTGGGTAATTCTAATTCAATCCACAATAAACACTATAGGAAATGGATACTAGTGCATGTATTCAAACCTTATGGTTGTGACAATAGTGTACATAGGTAGGTGGTAAAACAAAACCGTAAGGGGGAAAAATTAAGAAAAAAGTGGTGTGTGCACATGATGAATACAAAGAAAATGAAAAATAAGATGATCACAAAGAATAATAATGAGGGTTGAAGGATGTGAGATTGCAAGGGTTTGAGGCTAGAGTTTTCATATTTGGTGAGGTATGAATGGTGATTCCATAGGTTGGATGATGAGGAATAGGATAACTAGGGTAGTAGGATGAAAGAGGGTTGATGCAATCAAGTATAGGGATAAACAAAATGACTACTTTGTACTTGCAGCCTAAAAAATCACCATCATATTTGCATTTCTTGAAAATGAAAGGAAGCTTATTACATTAAATTATATGACCAATACCTTCAAAAGGCTTACCAAAACACACAAGGAAAAGCTAATGCAATTACACAATGTTTATGCCAAGTCCCTTACAATGCCACATACCACCAAACACTATCATACACCAAAAATAATGTTTTCAATCTATGAAGATGCAAGAAAATCTTAATTTACATTTCTTTTCATTTTACAAGAATTTAACTAATAAAAAAGATAAAATTAACCTACAAACCTTGAATCATCTAAAATGATAAAGGCACTAGGGGCTACAGGTACTCAATAGAAATCTCACAACCTATTCTAACACATTCCCAACTTGAGATAGATATCATAGAGAATTAGAACAATTATTGGACTAAAATACATTTCAAACTTTCTTAAAGCACACATAAATAGACTAATCGCCATAAAAATCAATAAAATAAATTTCATCCTCTTATTATACAAATTGCAAATCAAACACATTTCACAATTACCTACCACACACCCAACAAATATTTTTATTTATAATAATAGCTCACACATGAACTTTTAAGAATTTTATCAAACATTTACTTGGGATTTGAGAGCTCAAAGTAGCACTAATAAAGATAAAACTCTCCCATAACATTATTTCATTTTTTATCTACATATAAAATCCACCTCAAATATGGGTTTGGATTTTAGAATGGTGCTCCATTCACTCCAACCCTCACATGCCCAAAAATGCTTTTTTCCTCTTTATTTTTGGATCTTTTCTATTTTTCCTTTTTGATGCCCTTAAATTAATTCTTTCCTATATTTTTCAGCAACCATAGGATCACTTATATTCCTTTAGTCATGAAAAATAAACATCATAAAATAAAATTGGCTTCTTTATGGGTAGTTTTTGGATCGATTTGCTAGTGTTTGTAAATCTCAATATTCTCTATTTGGTTCAAATTGAATATTTGAACCACACCATCCCATGCAAAAATAATTAAATTCATATTATTTTTTTTGGTTGAGGTGGTCTAAGGGCTTCTAACCATTACAATGTTTCTATCAAGTGTTTGAAAAAAAGTTGAAAGAACAAATGCAACCAAGAAGAGGTGCACATTAACTAGGAACAGCTGTAAAGAAACTAAAAAAAGTTATGTAGCCATTCAAATCTAATTTACAACATTTGTGCACCTTTATGTAACCACTTGGAAATTGTTGCATATCCAAAGGATATTTATTTTAGATATATATTTTTAGTGATCCAAGGTTGCACATGGATCCAAATGCTCTTGCATTATACATGATGGGTAAATATTTTTGTAGGTATAGTGCTCACAAAGTAGAGCTAAGTAGTAGAACCACCCATTTAGAATTCTCTCAAAATTCAGTATGCTCCATCACTAAATTCATGCTCATTAGAAGATTTTTCCTTCGCCTCTTCCAACACATGGTTGCGCCATATTTCCTCCTCCTCCACCAAGTTTGGTGGTTAAATTATATTTCCCTTAAATGGAGATTTTTCCACCATGTTTTATCCTTATCATTCAATAACTTATTCTCTCTTTTTTTCTTGCATGTTTTGACCCACCACTATCTATCTACCTCCACCAAAAGCCTCCTTTACCCACTCACTACTACACCTACACACAAGCCAACATAAATACCTTTTTGTTGGCACCTTCTCATCTTCTTCTTCTTGTGCACTCATCAACACCACCTCCACCAACTCCTTCATGTCCTCTAAGGCACATACTACTACTACACCTTCTTTAGACAAGATTAAACATAAATACTTATGCTCATGTGCAAGATCTTCCTTAGGTTTTACTCAATCTACATTATGAAATCGAATAATTCATATGTCGGTTATTCTTCAATCTTGTATCCACCTCCCTCTATTGCAATCACTAGTGGAACTCCATGGAGATTTAAACCTTCTCCAAACATCCAAGATTTATCAAGCCTCTACAACCACTATTTTTTTGTACTTGTTGATTCATCTACTCCACTTTCATCACCACCTCCATGTCCTCTAAATGACAAATCACTACTACACTCTTTTCACTAAATTATTTCTCAATATCCTCTTTAACTTGAGGATCTCTTCTTCCATAGGCTACACATATTCTCTCTTCTCCTTAGGTCCATTTGGAATTTTTTTTCCATATTCATCTCTTTTAAAGGTAAGAGACAACCTTTTAGTTTACTTGTTAGATCAAAAAATCACATCTCCATATCTTTCATAACATCCTTTTTCTTTTCTCTTGTATTACTATTACCAATATTCTACTCTTCAAGAGCATCTATCTTTACTCTCAACTTTTCCAACATGTCAAGAGCCCTCTCTAAATGAGCCCTTTCTTACACAAGTCATGATTATTTTTTTATAGTCCTCCTACTATAAGACATTTTCACACATAGCTGCACACACATTTTAAACCACAACTAGTTTTCACTTAAACTAGCTTGCAAATGTCCTCTATCCAACACTTTCATTGAACATTGTAGATCCTTAAATCCTATCTAGCCACTATCAACTCAATGAAAGATGTTCCTACACCTTCTACCCAATATTCTTTTGTTGGACAATATTTGGACAACATTCAAACACAATCCCATACAAGGAAAACCCTTTATAACATCTCTTTATTTGGCATGCCTTCCTCTTGGTTCTCAATTGTAAGACTTCCCTATACCTACAATAAAACTACTAAAACCTTGCAAAATACCACTCCATTACAAGGAAACTGTTTATTATTAATACCATTTGATGCAACCAAGGATAGGGGTCATCTTATTTACTACCTTATCCTTATCACCTAAAAAAATCACCATCATACTTGTGTGCTAATCTGAAACAAAAGTAAGTTTAAAAATTCATATAATTTATTTTTTAGAAATTATTACTAGTTTGTCAATTATATTTTTTGGCAATTATTGCCAACATTTACAAAAGTAATTGCTCTAATATCAAATTTATCATTCTTCTTTTCATGGCTATGTAATCCTTATTCTTAATTCTATGTATTTTTCTTTGTACATAGAAGCACTTTCCTCAAATCTTTTTATTTTTAATTGAATCAATTTTAGTGTTACAACACTGATAACTTGTTCAAAATTGCTTTTCCAAGAACAAAGTTGTCTTGTCACTACTTGACAAGGACTACACTACTATGTAACCCTTGTTTTCTCGATATTTCAATTGAATTACCAACAACTTATTTAAAGTAGCTTCTACATCCCCTTATCTTCACAAAGCTCATCGACTTTCTTAAAATCTCTTTTTCATACACCTTAAAGATAGTTGTCTTTTTCATACACCTTAGAATATTCTCCCAAACTTGATCATTTCTTTGATTTACATGTGAAGAAAGACAATTTAAAACATAATCGTGTAACTTGTACAACTCAAATTAATTAAATAATGGCCACCTACTTATACAACAATTCTCTCAAAATCAATGAACACCCATATTGAATTTAATTTCACAAGGCAGTTGCAAGGAAAGAACTCTTGTTGGGACTCCACATCCTACACCACCTTGTATTCTTCAGCCAAAAAATATTAGTCAAGAAAGAGAAATTTTCAAATTTAGCCATTAAAAATTCTCTCAATAGATCAAACCATTCGTAACTTCTGCTCAATAGTCTTGCCTTTGGATCACCTTATTCGTAAGTTGATGCTCAATCGTTTTGATTTTACAGATGGCTATTTCTTGACTATATTTCATCTCCTGATTCTATAGGAATCTAATTTTATCGTTTCCAACTGGCAAATACACCATTGACAAATCAGTTGAAGTTCAACTTTGGTGTCCAAATCTTGACAGATTCAATAATGGCAGATGTGAGAGAGAGAATTGATATAAACAGATGCGTTTGTATTACGCTTCTAATACGGGAAGTCAGTCCTGCGTGTGCTTTGAACAGAGGGAGATGATAAGAAATGAATGAAGCGGAATAGGTCAAAATCTCCTGCCGAGGAAGGTATGAGATTTAGAATTGGAAACACGTGAAATAGACTTTAAGGGCGGGCTAGGTCCAAATTGTACTGCGTATAAGATAATAACCATGGAAGGCTGGGTCACTGATAATAAATATGGTCAAAAGTGCATTTCTGGGGTTGGATAGATATTTTCATGTGTACTATTGATATTAATGATTATAATTGCAGTTTACATTCATCGAACTAACTCCCCGTTTACATTCGTCAGTGTAGATATTTAATGGTGTAAAGTCGGAGACAAAAATTGAGTAGATTCCACTAGACTCCCCGTTCACACTCGTTCAGTGTAGATATTTAATTGCGTAAAGTCAGAGACAAAAATTGAGTAGATTCCACTACACTGCGATATTCGAAATGTCCTCTTGCCCATGTTTTAAAAAAAATCCAATAACTTGATTAATATAGGGAAGTGTAGGGGCTCTTGGAAGAGGCAATTATAATTTTAAATGTTAAATTTTGTATTATTTTAAATTTATATTTGATTTCATTTTGTATTACTTAATTTGATTTATTTAGTATATTTATAGATCATAATTTTAATTTTATTATTTAAAGTTGATTTTTTAATTATTTGGTTTAAGGTTAGGTTAAATTGATAAGAGTTTTGTTTTCTTAGATTAGATTGTATTTATAATATTTTTCAAAGACTGGTTAAGGTCTAATCCTATGATACACATAAAAATCCAATGGGCCACATGATCAATTGCATGTTGTCCAAACCAACATAATATTGACATGGACAAGGATTCAAAAGAAGCTACCGATACCATTTTCATCATATCATTTATCAATATCCAATTATCACATAGTCATAATTTTTTCACTATCTATATAACAAGTTATTGTTCAAATAGAATAAAATCACAAGGATGAAGACACAGAACTTGTACAATTCAAACCTAACTAGAATTATTAAACTTGAAGCTCAAATTAGTTATAAAGATTTGACAAAAAAACCCCAACATGTATGCTACAATGGTCTCCATAGTAATACATAATTTTTTAAGAGTGCACATAAAAAGTTTTGTGGTACCACATATATACCATTGAGGTCCAACAATGACACCAATGAGTAGGGAAGATATGAAAATAACATTGCATGACAAGAAGAATGGGAATGCAGCAACATGAAGCGTTGTGTAGTATGAGAGCACAAAATTAGCGTGGATTCCACAAGGTGGGATGAAAATTTCAAGAAAATGCCCTAATTTACATTTTTTTAGATTTGTTATAAACATGAAGGCCTTGAGAAGAAACTGGAAGAGACAAAGTTAAGTAGTACTAGAATGGGTGTCAGCATACTGTATGGACTTCCATTGGACAAGATAGACATATCAACTAAAACTCTATGTGAGTTGTCAGAGATCAACAAACTATAGGCTCTTAACCTTTTCAAAAAGCTAAATTTTAAATGCAATAGTCCAAAAGTATGAAGTTCAAGGTGAAGTAATTCATTACAAGGTAAAATTATAAAATTATGTGGGTATAGTGATAACTCACTATAATTTTTAATGACTTATAGGACATCTTTAACTCACTAAAGATGAAAGAACCAAAAATAAATCCTTAATCCATTAGCCATGGAGTTGAGTGAAAGTGAAGAAGAATGGAAAAGCCATCAAGCATAAACTAAACCATTGGACAAGCTGGACATATCAACTAAAAATCTATGTGAGTTTTCAGAGATCAACAAACTATAGGCTCTTAACCTTTTCAAAAAACTAAATTTTAAATGCAATAGTCCAAAAGTATGAATTTCAAGGTGAAGTAATTCATTACAAGGTAAAATTATAAAACTATGTGGGTATAGTGATAACTCACTATAGTTTCTAATGACTTATAAGACATCTTTAACTCACTAAAGATGAAAGAACAAAAAATAAATCCTTAATCCATTAGCCATGGAGTTAAGTGAAAGTGAAGAAGAATGACAAAGCCATCAAGCATAAACTAAACCATTGGACAAGATGGATATATCAACTAAAACTCTATGTGAGTCATCAGAGATCAACAAACTATAGGCTCTTAACCTTTTCAAAAAACTAAATTTTAAATGCAATTGTCCAAAAGTATGAATTTCAAGGTGAAGTAACTCATTACAATGTAAAATTATATAATTATGTGGGTATAGTGATAACTCACTATAGTTTCTAATGACTTATAGGACATCTTTAACTCACTAAAGATGAAAGAACCAAAAATAAATCCTTAATCCATTAGCCGTGGAGTTAAGTGAAAGTGAAGAAGAATGGAAAAGTCATCAAGCATAAACTAGAAACACCTGCATATTTCTATAGAGGGGGACCGACTGCTCAAGAACCCGAGTCATGGGAGGGCCCCAAACAATAGGCTACCCTAATATACCTCAAGCTAGATGAATGATTTAGAAAGGTTTAAGGTTTAAGGGGTTGAAAAGGCAGGACAACTAGTTAATCACTTTCCTTCTGCTAACCCGAATGTCTCAGGGGGTCAAACAAGTTAAATCCCAAGGTCCAGTCTACAACTTAAGTAGCTCACTACTTGGGGATGGCAGCACAGAGCACGAACTTTAGTGCAATGTGTTGGCATCTCAATGGGGCACTAGTGTTTGTATAGACAAAAAGAGTAAAGTGCAAACAAAAACACTCAAAAGTTAACTAATAGATCGAACAATGAGGTTTTATACTATGACAGAGATGGAAAATGCAAAAATAATAGCACAACAAAAATAATACTTTAACAATACTAAGCTAGAAATGGTGGTAGAAATGGACCTTCAAACCCACGTGTTGAGGTATTCAAAATCCTCAGTTGATGAACAACCTGCACACACAAGAATGACAAAATGTTGTGGTTGTGTTTAGAGGACTACCTCAGTCAATCCCTCACTTTGGTATTTCCACCTCCACAAATAGCTAGATAACAACAATTGTAGAAATATGATGAAGGAGAGTACATAGAAATAGAGATACCAAGAAATAAGAAATCACAATATGCTACAATATCAATACGATAATGCAAAGTGAGTGAAGATGGAGGGATATCACCTTCCAAACAAGGTGCACTCAAGGAAAATGGAGGAAGGAGTGAGCTCACAAGATTTACAAGACCAACATTGTTGCAACAATGAGGAAAATGAGCCAACAAAAACACAACTTGCAACTTCAATAAAGGTGGTGATGCTTGAACGAGCTAAAAGTGAGTGTAGATTAATTCTATAGATGGTGAGAATGATCAAGAGGAATGCAAAGAAGATGAGTTGAATCAAGGAGATAGTAATTTGAAAGCAAAATGGAGGCAAAGGATTCATTTGAAGTTGGTCTAGGGAGCAGCGCACATTACACTTCACATCCAATGGAGGAGTGTAATGCCTTTGCAAATTCCAGAGGTGGGAATCCTATCAAGATGGTAGCACACCACACAAACGTCCACACATGTGCTAGCATTCCAAACTGAATATCCCCAACCAACACATAAAATAGCTATTAAGTGGAAAGGGAAATATGTCAAAACTAGGGATTGCATTATTGAATTTAATTCTCTAAGGAGATAGTGTAAATGTGGAATTTTCCTAGGGGTGCAAATTCACACCATTATATTTTACCCCCACTTTAGCGAGCATAAGTGTCAGTGAATGCACAATAAAGTAGAGAGAAATCTAAGGAACATATACCTAAACCATCAAGGAAGCAGACTGCAATATGACATACTCGGGCACAAGAGAATGAGAGATGGATGGCTCCACAAGTACTTAGTCCTATGGAGATTTGAACAAAATCGTCGCAAGTGCTCAGTCCTACAGGATTGGCTCCACAGATGCTTAGCCCCACAGAGGATGGTCAAAGGGTCTACAGGTGCTTAGTCCTACAAAATGAAAATGTTTCATAGGTGCTTAGTCCTACATAATGAAAATGCTTCATAGGTGCTCAGTCCTGCAAATGAGGTGCCACAGGTGCTTGGTCCTGAGGGAGGCCAAATGTGAAAGGCTCCATAGAGTCTGATTGACCCTCACAACTACTCAATGTTGTAAGGCAACATGTTAATCTGTAGATAAAACATGTTAGGCAAGAAAAAGTCACACAGAAAAACAAACAATCATATCTCAAAATAAGAAATTGAAGGAGAAGCTTTCAAAGGGGTTTGCTCAAGGGACACTCTATTTGAAAATTGATGTCATTTTCGCAAACAATCCTGTCATCAAGGAATCCTTTTGAAAGATTCTCTTTCGTCAAGGAATCTGAAAAAAAAAGAAGGATGGCCTCCTCAAAGGAAAAATATCAATTCTTTTTTGTTACGAATTCAATTTCGAAAGAAAATCTTGCTAAGGGGATCCTTTTTGAAGGATACAATTTTTGAAAAATGTAAAGATTATCATAAAGGGATTCGTTGGCCACTGAATACACCTTATTGAAAATCACAGAAGTAGTAGCCCCCCCTTAGGATGGTGTGTACGAACTAAAGGATCATGTGCATCCTAAGGAAAGGAAAAACATGCAGAGATGTTGTGGCCCGTGATACATGACAAGATGTAGATGCAAATTTTTTGTCAAACACACGAGGGACAACATAGGAACCATAACATCAAGAAGCAAGCAAAGAAGAGAGAAAGATAAAAAAGAAAAGAAAAGCAAAGGAGAAGAAATCAAGAGATAGGGAGATCTGATAATTTAGGGTCAGAACTGCTTATAGATATAGATAGATAAATATAATATAATATTACATATGAACTGTCATCAATCCCCTACTATACCAGATCATGAAGAAGGGTACGTGAAAATAAAATGAAAATAAAAAATTGGGTCAACATGGAAGGGAAGCCTAAATTCCCCCAACACTTTGCATCATACCCAATTGTCAAAAATTAAGTCACAACAAATAGAAGAATGATGCAACAAATAGAGGAAGTTTACAACATAATTAAATCACTCTTGTATCCAAGCACCTATGAGGGTGACAAGGGTCCTCCAAGAACACATAAAAAAAGTACAGGGGAAACAAAACACACACACTCAAATCTAATCTATAGATAAATAAGAAGTGCTCTCCTAGTCCTCATCAACCAGGAGGTCGTCATCCTCCCAATGTAGGTCATTATAGGGAGAGGTAAGATGAGTTTGCAAGGGAGGTATAGCTAGGGGAGCACCCTCTGACTCTCTTGCAACAAAAGCTAAGGAAGAGGGCCCCTCGAGGTCTTCTTCACTCAACTCCTATGAGGTAAACATCATTGATCTTGCAAAGATCATCGATAGAGCTAGGACATCATCAACCGAGTTAAACATGCACTTAATGGGAGTTCCATGTGTTAACTAAATGAGATATGGAGGAACTCGATATCCACTATCGATCTCGTCAAGAGAGATGGTGACAAACTCGAGAGACATTGAGGTTGCCTCTATCACAAGGACGGTGCAAGCCAAAGCAAAACCCTCTCCCAAAGAAGGCGATCCCTTCTTTTGACTTCCATTGGAAGCGAGTTCATCCTCCAACTTACGCTTCATTGGAGGATGCCAAATCCCAACAAATGAAGTGGAAGGCTAGGAGGAAGAGGACAAGACCACAACAGACACTACCATGGTGTTCGACATATCCACGAGCTAAGAAAATGGAGGGATATCTGGAAGGGAAATCAGAAGAGGAGGCCTCACCAAAGGAGCAATGAAAACTTGCACCGTTTGAGGGTGAGGATCATTAGCATTTGTGGGGGGGTCTAGAAGCAAGATTGAGGTGAAGGGAACCAAAGTAGAAGAAATAGAAGAGGGGGGCACTGTAGGAGATGCCAAAGTAGGAGTTGTTGGCTCCTCTTCTACCTTCTACGAGGAATCTTGCTCAATAGCTAAAGCCTTCTCTGGTGCTTACACTCACATGCAAGCTAGTTTCTTCAGCTTCGAGAACTAGAACTTACTACCTGAGAAAGAGAAAGAGGCTTCTATTCTACCATAGGCATGTCCTGGTGGAAAATTCAAAATTTTATGTTCCACTATAATAAAACATTGTTTGGTTAACTCATAGACCTTGTTCTTTCCCACTGGTTAAGGTTTATATCACAAGGGTTTATGGTTTTATGCTATGGGGTTGGTTTTTCTTAGCATATTTTCCTTTCATCTTAATCCTTGTTCTTTTGGTCTAATTTTCCATTGACCTCTTGTGGTCGATTTCTGGTCATTTAAAAATAACCCAAATCTTTGGTGCCCATGTATTGACCGGTCACTTGTGTCTAGGGTTAGGTTGTCTCACGATCATTTTGAAATATTTCCCTCAACATACTTTTATCCTATGGTCGAGTTGCCAATTATTCATCTTTAATCCTAAGTCTTGGTCTTGGGTTTACCTTATGTTATTGACATCTTTGTTCCCTAGTCAGTCCCTCTTTAAAAACAACTTATGAGCACGTGCAGAATATTACCACTTAAGTCATTGCTTACTGCTCAACACATTGCCCATCATGCATAGCCTTGTGACTGCTAGCCTTATATTAGCAATGAGCAATGGATCCTTTCTTCTATGTATTGTTTCTTTGTTTACATCATGGATAAATATGAGGCCTCAAGTTTCATATTAGCAATGCATGATGTGAAATCATTTACCTTGCATTGCTGATTTCCTTAACACTCTGGTTTCCAAATCAGCGATGAGTGATAACACTATAACCTTTTGAATCATTGGCTCATCACCTATCACACATTGTGTCCTATTTTCCAGTTTCAAATCGACGATGAGCGATGAAACTTGTAGCTCTATTATTTTAAAGTGTTGTATCACTAATCCATTTTCTGTTGGGAGTGAGGCCTACCATAACCATAGATCTTACTGCTGAGACACGTGGCCAAATCTTGAACCATCGTTAAAATGTTTCCATGACTAGTGTGATCCAGATATTGTAAAATGAATTAGCGGTGAGCGATGTAGGAGCTAATACATGTTCTCATCACTGGAGTCCAAGGCCTTGCTAGAAGTTCTTTCTGAAGGGCTTCCAAATTAAGGATGAATGATGAAAGGAACATAGTGTCAAGGGAAAGTGATTTGATCCAACGGATAGGATTTCATCGCCTATATTATTCATATTGTTGATGGTGTGCATGAAAGAAAAGAATTATCAACAATGAGCGATGTGAGGATTAAGTCTTATGCCCATCGCTTTACCTCAAAGCATCGCGGTTACAGATGGAGGCATGGAGAGTACATTGGTGATGAGCGATGGATGGGTTAAGGGACATTCGATGGAATATTCCTCCCATCACTGGGTTCTTTAGCATCGTGGATCCATTCAAGTAAGTTGAGGATGAATTAGCAATGAGTGATGACCTTGACATAAAAAGTGATAACTACAAAAAGTGCAACGTGGAAACATCAAAAGGACATTGTTGAAAGTAGAAAGAGAAATCGTGAGGTTTGTAGATCAAGTTTTAAATCAGAATGAACAATGGCTAGAATTTAAACTTAAACAGATAAGGTGTTAGTTTGCTCATGCAAGATTTCTTTCAAACATTAATGATGAAACTATTCCTCTTGAGCCACAAGGAAGGTAATTGATCCATTTTCCTCACAATTTCAAGAATTCAAAGCAGAGGAAAGCGTAAGGAATCCAAGTGAAGGAGTTGCAGAGAAATTGATGGTGAATTTTCTCCCAGGTAAGAAATTTTTGTACCTCTCTATGTGAGTTTTTGGCTAAGTTGAATTGGTTAAGGGAGTAAGTGGTCAATTTAGTAGACTCTAGGGGATTGGGTTTTTAAAAATATTTTGATATTGTGGGAATCCATAGAGTCTAGTAGCAATTGGTAAAGTATAGGAGGGTTTTCTTTTGGTATTCTGCAAACTGGTTTCCTGTAAACATAAAACCAGAAGACCCTAGTTCAGGATTTGAACTTATAAACCCTAGGCATAAATCATGAGTCAACCTAGTGAATCCTTGAGAGTAGGGGCTAAACCAAAGAAGTAAAATCCCTTTTTAAACTAAAGCCTTAAGTCTCAAAGGGGACTACAAAAAAGAAACCAGAAAAGAGAGACTACACCAAGTTCATTGAGGGTGAGTCTCAGTAGATTTTTGAGGGAGGAAAGCAAATAGGAAAACAACCTACTAGAAAAGATGTTATGATGAGTAGGTTAATTGATAATGTTGTTGGAATTCGAGAAGTCCCATTGCCTCATAGTGGTTGGGAGTTTTTCTTGTATGCTTTCAATAGGCGTTATGCAAAATGTCCAACTTGTCATTTGTGGGATTTTAACCTTGGAAGGCTAGTGGTGCCCAATTTATTTGTTCAGGTTGACTTGATGCTAGAGTTAGCCAAGCATTATGATGCTAACCTGACAAAATCAAGAGGTGTTAATGGAACCCCATTGCTTGATATAACTAGAAGTAGAATAGTTGAGGTTTTTAAATTAAAACCTAATGCTACTATTAGCATTAATTTTTTTGAATTATTCCATGAGTATGATAAAAATAAGTATGGATACAGAAAGCATGTACTTCCCAAGCATAGGAGAAAAGAAAAGGGGCTAAAAGACATATCCTTTGGTCCCAAGGTTTTAAACCATTTGACTATGATGAGTTTGAAAATTATTTCAAGAATATATACTATTCTTTGGATCAGGTGTTATCGAATAAATTTGATGAGAGGATACCCATTGCATTGATGGTAATGATCATAGACATCTAGAATTGGAATTCAAATAGAGGGTTTGATTATGCAACTTATATTGTAGATCAGATGCATAAGGAACTCATTGAATTAAAGGATGGGAAAGCCTCTTTGTCTTTTCCCAATTATTCTTTGTTGATGCATATGATCCTATGGATGGGGCAAGAGAAGTGGAAAAATTTAATGAAGCTGAGGTAGGAGGATGAGGATGGAAATGATTTTTTGATGCAAATGTGGACATTCATATGGGATTAGAAATTCCCACATTCCAATTATCTTGCTTTCTGTAACGTTTTGAAGGTTGGTATCATGGAGATCTTGGGAGTAGAACCTGTATACAGAGTCTCAAGGGTCATTAAGGAGATTTTGGGCCTACATGAACTTAAAGAAGAATCAAAAGTGGGTCATAATTGGGGTGATTGGTTCCTCCACTCACACTACACACTAATTAGAGTTTATGGAGACAAGGTTGCACCAAACTATCTACCTTTGTATGTTTCTAACATATTAGCTTTTATGGAAATCATGAGGCAATTGGACAAAATGGACAAAGAGCAGTTTAGAAATAACATAAAAGGTTTTGTGATAACTCCACAGTGCTCCTTTGGTTGCTTTATTGCTACTACCAAGGAAGGTTATGATAAATTTTGAATAATGTTAAGTAACCTTAGAATGCCTATGGATGAGGTGAGAAAATGTGACCTTGAGGGGTTTGTAAATGAAGAAAAAAGGAGAAAAGGTTTATCTAGGTTTTCACATCATTTTTTGTATACTAATGATATAATTAAAAATTTGTCAACTAATGTTGATGTGACCTCAAGAAAGAAGGAGTGGATTGATATTTGTGATATTGAGGAGGATGTAATGAAGAAAAATGCATTCTTCGTTATTCCTTATGATGAAATTGAGAATCCATTTGAGCAGGCTATGTCCAAATTAAAGGACTTTCAAAATGGTGAATTCACTGTGAAGATCAAGGAGGCCACAGAGAAAGTTCAGGTGGTCAAGGAGTGGCAAGAGGCTCAAGGTACTCAAGAACAACCTTTAGAAATTGGTGAAGGGCCAGTAACTAGCCCGTTAGTTGAGTACTCAGCTACAAAATTGATTAGAGAAGAGAAATATACTGAGCATCTGTCGAGTGACCAAGAGGTGGAAAAGAGGTTTCCTTCCCCCCTATAAGAGATGCTCTTGATCCCTACATCCCAGAGGATAAAATTGTCAAATGGGAGTATGATGAAGGGGACGATGATGATGTTAGTTTGAAGGCCTATGAGGAATTTATTATTGATGATTCTTTTATTCAAACTAAAGAATTTAAAGAATTTTTTATTCAGTTTTGAGATCCAAGAAATCAAGAAGAGAATTGAAGATGCAAAGGCTATTGTGGACCCCTCATTACAAGAAGAGGTGGAGAAGGTAGAGGAGGAGAAAATAATGAGTGAAATAACAACAATTACTCTTGTTGAAGCTAGGAAGATTTTCAAAGAAAGTGGTGTGATGTTGTTGCCAGGGTGGAATCTCACTTCTGCCATTGCACTAGATGCAATTAGGAAGGATCTAGAGGCCTATGTATCTGAGGAGCATTTTGACAATCGAGTTTTTGGAGATTTTTTTGTCCCAAGTTGCATATCCTTGCAATTTGGTCAATGGCACCAAACACATGGAAGCGTGAGGTGGTGAAATCAATTGAGGAGGTCATTAGTAATTTTGTAGTAAAAAGAGCTATAGATATTACTCCCATCCAAGCTGCTAAATTGATTGTAAATGTTGTAATGTTGAGTGTAGATACTACACAAATTTCTCAAAAGAAGTATGATAAATTATTGGGCAGTTACAACACTCTCCTAGATGAATATAACAAGATGAAGGATATTGTATAGGAAGGTCCATTAGTAAGGGAATTTCCTTCTCCTTCTTCTTCTTCCTTAGAGTTATCATCACAAGACAGGGAGACTTTATCACTGAGGATTAGCCAGCTAAAAGGAGAGTTGAAAATAGAAAAGGAGAATGTTAAGAAAGCTAAGGAAGGAACTACAAAGGTTGTTGATGGTATTTTTGACAATATTTTGAAGCATATGGTTTTTAAGTTAGTGCACAAATGTGATCAATACTATTTTGGAGGAATATAAAAGCATTCATGAAGCCCACAAAAGATAATCCAAGTTTAAAATGCCTTTTAAAATGACTAAAGTAAATGGAGTGTAAGAGTTGGATCTCTTAAGGAAATGATGCCAAACATGAAGGATGATCCTGAAGCTCCAACAAATATGCCAAATTTACTGAAGGAAATAGATTTGTTGGGTGAAATATCAACATACCATGGCAAGATTGGTGTTCAACTCCAGAGCAAACTTAAGATGTTTAGAGATATGGAGGAAAGTGGGATGCCAAAGATTCTAAATGAGGATGGGGAAAGGAAGGAATTCAACACATGGAAGGAAGAAATAACAAATATGCTCCCCAAGGCTAAGGAGGCTATCAGTCTTGCAGACTACACAATGTTGAATGATTATATTGATGATATGACTAAGATTGAGGTGAGTATGGATGTGTTTGTGAAAGAGGCCAGAATATTAATGGATGCCATGTACAATCTATGTGACTCAAAAGTACAAAGATTATTGGATACACAATGGCCCACTGAGGAGGAATATAATACATGGCTTGAAAATTTTATATATTAAGCCTTTGATGAAGTATTGCAAAAATTATATCCTCTCGGTCAAATGATGACATGTATGTTGACATGGATGTGAAGTTTTTTCTTTCTATTGCTTGTATGTTTTGTCCAGCATTTTGAAATGCACATGGAAAATATGTTTTGCTCACGGTTCGTGTTGCTGCAATGAAAAAGGATGCCATTTGGAGGGAGGGATTATCTTCTTCAACAAGTGCAAAGGGGATTTTGTCTCATATGGATTTCCCTCTTTTCGAGTTGCAAATATAACTGATTTTGGGATGTTTGAAATGTAAATGAAATGAATGTCAAATGTAAATGTGACAAAATGTATAATTTGTCCCAAAGCTTATTTGATCCCTTATGCTTATAAAAGGGAATTCAAGGACAATTGTATGGGTCTTTGGTTGATAGAGTTTTGATCTCATGTAAAGAATTTTGTAATACAAGCATAGAGAAATGGAGTTTTAGTTAAGTTTTAGGTTGAATTTGAGTCTTGTAATAGACATAATGTTTTATAACAGTACTAGCATTTGAATGAGATAGTGCAAATTTTGAAGCAAATACTCTCCTTATGTATTTGTTACATGAATTATTGGTGAAATGATCAAGGATCTTTTGATTGGTCTTCATTTGTGTTCTGATTGAATGTATGATTCTCTCTTTGCATTAATTCAAGGAATTAATTAAATTGCTCTGATGAAATCATGGGCTCATGTGATTAGGTATGAAGATTTGATAAGTAGTCTTTATTTTGGAATATTTGAGGTGTTTTACTATAATGCAGTATTACAATAGTCTAGAATGTTAAGTTTAGTTACTATTATATTACTGTCTGTTTCAAATTTGAGTTTATCGCCCTTGATAAAGCATTGTTTCATTACTTTGGTTAACTTTGAAGTCATTGATTCAACCCTATTGTTCAAAGAAAAAATTCATAAAGAATATTATTTATTTCCTCAAAAGTGTTTGAAGTTTCATGTGATGTCATCCATTCTCTACTTTAGGTGATTATTTGTTAAAGAATTTGATAGTTTTTTGAAGGATCTTATCCAATTTACAAGTATATGAGAATGTATCTATTATCACAACGTATATGGTAACTGGCACAAGAGTATCATAAGATACATTGTAGGGATCACCCTCCCAGGTCTTGAAAAGCCCAAAGTGCAGAGGGAAAGCCTAGCAAGCTTTCACTTGTTTGTTGGCCAATCCTCACAATTATTAACCATTGAATTTGGGAAATTCATAGATAATTGATGAGATCAAGTTTGGTTCATTAAAAAAACCAATATATTAGCGACTATGTTGTAAGTAATTTTATTCCAATGTCTCTAGGTCAGATCTGGTACAATCAGAGTCAAATAAAATTCATTATTCTTTATGTTTGAAGAACAATTCATGTTAATTCTCAACATAGGTTGAATCTATTTTTATGAGTCAAATTTTGGTCCCCTTTCCCATTTTCTGTTGGGTTATGTTCAAATTCTTCTTTGAAATTGCAAACATTTCTCAAAAGTGTGATCTATTTTCATTCCCCCATATTGTGGGTGGTGACTCTAAAGTCTCTTGTGCTAGTGCAAAGTTAAGAAATCAAAGAAAGAGAGAGAAGAAGAATTATAAAGGGAAATATGAAACCATAAAAGGAATGAAGAACTAGATGAAGAAGAATCATGAGTAGAAGTTGGAATTTGAGCTACCAAAAAATAATAAGCCATCCTGAAAAGCAAAAAATACCGAATCAAGTCTACTGAAAATCTTGCTAATGCATCTCCTACTTTAAATGAAAATGTTCATGATGAAAATGCTCATGAAGAAGCATATGAATTTGATATGCCTAATACAAATGAGGAAGGCCTTCTTGCTAGTGAAATCCTTGGTAGTCACCTTGGCTATAATCCTTTAACATCAAAGGAAGAAGAACCGTGGAGATTCTAGGATAAGGATGGTGAATCCCCAGCTAGAAGGGTAAATATTGGAAGTGTTACCATCTTTAATGATGAAAATTTCAACCCAAAGGAAGAATCCATAGTAGAGCCTCACACCATTCCTTTGAGAGAGAACCAATGAATCTCACCTATTACACTCCTGAACCTAGTGAGTCTGATGTTGTCTTGGAGATGAAGATGACATAAACAAGGATATGCAAGCCTTGCATGAAGAAGAGCTCAGACTCAAGGAGTTGGGATTGAGAAAAGCAAATGAAAGAGAGGAGAAAATAAAGGAAAAAATGCTAGATAGAGATTCCTTAAGAAAGAGGGTTGAGAAAATGAGAGAAGTGGTGAAAGAAGGACCAATCCTTGAGAATCCTTTTAAATATGTTGCTAAGGAGATCCCTGATCCTCCTAAAGTGGTCATTCCTATGGGAACCTCTGCTGCAAGTACATATACTACTTTGATCACAGCAACTAAAGTCTCAGATCCCTATGCCGCTGTTAAGAAATCTCAACCAATTGACCATGGAAAGAAACCTGTGGGTTAGCCTAAGAAGCCTACCCCAAGTACAAATAAAAATACTTCATCTACTAATACATCCACCAAAAATGTTGAAACTAAATCTAGTACATCAAATGCACCTCCTGGCCTTGAAGTATTAAGGTTGCAACTAGCCAATGAAAAGTTGCAACAAGAACTAAGCAAAATGGAAATTGTTGTTGCTAATGTAGAAACAGAGAGGAAAATCGCATTCCTCAAAAGTTATATCCCTGACCCAAGAGAATCAAGCTTTGGTCATACTCTTCCTGATCCCTAATCACATAACACTAAATCTGATGGAAATATCCCTAGTGGTTGTGGTGGTGGAGGTCAAGGAGGTGGGGGTGGAGAGGTAGCAAGATTAACAATACCCAATCTAGAGGTGGAAGTGGAAACAATGGTAATGATGGAGGTGGAAATGGGAAAGGTAACAAGCAATCTAGTGATCAAGATGACAATGAACCTCAAAAAAACCATAGATATCGGTTCACCAAAAGGCCAATGCAAGTGGATAGATACCAAAAATTATGCTTTGCTGGGATTCTCGGTTACTCGAACCAATTCCCTGAAGATATCAAGGTTACATTGGTTAAATTCTCTAGCAACAATGCAATAAGTGATGAGGACCATTTAAAATCATTTTTCAATGTAATGGATGACTTTGAGGTGGAGGCTAAAGATGTGATGACAAAAATTTTCATGCAATCACTCACTGAAGATGCTAGAGAATGGTATAGGGCTCTACTAGTAGAAAGTATTGGGTCATGGGAAGAGTTTAAGTGAATATTTAGAGAGTAGTATGGTGATAAAACTGATGAAAGGTTCCTCCTGAATGAATTCAATAACATTTTTAAAGGTTCCAACGAGATGGTTGTTGATTTCAATACAAGTTTTTGAAAGGCCATGAATAGATTACATGTTGATTTGAGACTGAATGATAATGTATGCTTGGTCAACTATTGTAACACATTTGATTTAAAAATGAACTATCTCCTACGAGATAAGAATCCTCAAAACTTGAGAGAAGCATTCAAGATGGCAGTCCATATTGAAAACTATGGGATAGTGTTAGAAAAATTTGGGAGAAGAGGTGATGTTAAGATCTTGAAGAACCTAAAGAAAGAAGACAAGCACTATGCAAAGAAAGGGTATTCTCTTGAAGACAAGATTGATAAAGTTGCAAGGTCTATGAAAGATATCAATTATAGGCCTGCAAGGTAAGAGAAAGGGCTTATAAATGACAGCCAAATTTTTAGAAAAAATGAAAGACCTCCTTAGTTGCAGGACCATCCTTATAATACAAATTGGCATAATGGAAAGCCAATTGAAAACAATCAAAAAAATACACAAAGAAAAGTTCCCCTTGACCCATTACAGAAATTTTTTGTGAATTTTGTTGATGAAACACCCTAGTGTATTGTTTTCCAACTACCACATGCTTCTCAAACATTCTTAGTGGAAAAATAATTTGAAGAAGAATAAAATAAGTCAGATTCCTATGAGTCACTTGAGGAAAATAATGTGGAGGTACATGTACTTATGGATAAATCAAATTTTTTTGATGAAGAGTGCTCTTCAGAACAAGAGTCACATGAAGTAGATGTTGACTGCCAAAGGAAAAACTAGATGCTTATTATCAGCAATTTTTTTTTGATGATGATGAGGATATTGAGAACAATGTGCTATGGAAATAGATGAAATGAATGTGTCCTCGAGAAGACCCTTTGATGAGGAATATGAAAAGTTGACAATAGCATTGGTAGCAAAGCTAGAAACACTCATAATATGAGAAATAGAGTTGTACATTGTGACCAAGGCAAGCCAGGTAGCTTGTTTGTGAAAGAGAAAAATGTAGAGAAACAGGGAACTAGAACAAAAGAATTGGTCAAGTTTAAAGAAGGAGAGGTCAAAGCCAAGGAGAGTAAGGGACCTAAGATTTGGGCCAAGAAAGATAATGTAACCAAGAAAAGTGATGATATTGTTTCTCCACTTGTTAAAGAAAAGAGTCAGAAGCCAAATGCGGATCAAGAGAAGAAACAAGAAAAGAAGGATGTTGAAAAGAAAGATGAACAATAAAAGGTTCAGATTGAAGAGCAGAGTGTAGTCCCTTATGAATTACCCAAGTATAATCCAATTGATATGTTTCAGCTACTTTCTCAAGTCAAGGTGGCAGTCCCATTAATGGAGATGATGAGAATTGATGAGCATAAGCAGAAGGAAGTGGCCCTTATCAATGGTACTACTAAGGCCTTTGATGATAAAAGGGTTTCTACCCAGCCTCAAGTGAGTGGGAATCAAGTTAGTGAAGAAGTAATGGAGGGAGAAATTGGTGAAATCCCTCAGATTTACTTGGGAAATACTATCACATCCTACCCAAGTAATATTGATCCATTTTATGTAACTCTGATTGTTGACAGTAAGATTCTAAAGAAGTGTATGATTGATTTAGGAGCTTCATATAATATCATGCCGGTGGAGATAATGAAAGAAATGGGCTTGAAAATTAATTGCACCTATGGAAAATATTATGCCATGGATTCAAGAGAAATCCCAATCATAGGAGTGATTAAATATGTCCCATATAGACTAGTTGCTTTTCTTGACAAGGAGTTTGTTATGAGCATAGTTGTGGTAGATATCCCACCAAACTATGGCATGCTATCTTTAAGAAAATGGAGTGCCTCAATGGGAGGTAGCATGCAATGTGACATGTCTTTTTCCACATTCCCAATTGAGGGAAAAGACATTAAGCTTGTGAGGGAGCCAAGAGCCCCACATATAATTGAATTTGTGGAATAGGAAGACAAAATTCACTTTGTAGATACCAGTATGGATAACTTCAGGGTTGAAGAGTTACAAGAAGACGAGGAAAAATAGCCTACACCCCTTGAGAAAGAAGTATTGTAGCAAGCAAACAATGATGACTTATGGAGCATGTATTTTGATGATGCTTGCTCGAAAGAAGGAGCTGGTGCAAGGGTGATACTTATTTCCCCTAAGGGTAAAACTTTTAATTTTTCATTTTCATTGTTATTTGCATGAACAAATAGCATAGCTGAATATGAAGCTTTGCTGCTAGGACTAAGACTAGCTGAGAAACATGGAATTAAGAAGTTAAGGGTTATAGGAGATTCAAAACTTGTTGTTTCTCAAGTTAGGTTGAGATATGCATCAATAATAATAGATTGAGACAATATAGAAATATTTTTTGGGACTCAATAGAACAATTTGATGCATTTGGTATTGATTGGTTGGATAGGAGTAAGAACTAGGTGGTATATTTACTTGCCAATATTGCTCTACAGCCTGATGACATTACTTTTGTTGGAATTTCAAAAGTTGAAGTGCAAGTTAGGTCTTCAGTTCCTGATAACATAAAGAATTGGCAGGTGTTTAATGATGATGAGGACATCTTGAGATTCTTGCGATGTGTAGATGAATATGAGGGTCAAGAAATTAATTTTGGAGCTTTTGTAGAGGAAGTGGATGGTAAGTAAATAGTGTTTTGCAATGAGATAATTTAGTTGAAGACTAATAAGATCCCGAAGGGGCTAGTTGCCTTGGAAAGGGTTTTTGATGGCCCTGATAGAAGCAATGCTAAGAAGACATCCACTCACAAGGAGGATTTTGAAGAAGTGAATCTAGGTATAGAAAATGCTCCTAGAAAGGTCTACATTGGAAAAAAGATGAAACCTTTGGTCAAAGAAATGTTGATTGCTTTGTTTAGAAAATACAAACATGTTTTTGCATGGTCTTATGATGACCTTAAGGCATATAGAGAAGAGTTATTTCAACATGAGATACCTTTAAAGCTTGATGCAAAACCCTTTTGGAAAAGACAGAGACCAATAAACCCCACATTGCAACCCAAAATGCAAGAGGAACTCATAAAATTAAGAGATGTTGGGATCATCAAACCCATCAAACACTCAACATGGGTTTCAAATTTGGTTCAAGTTAGAAATTAGAATGGCAACATTAGACTTTGTGTTGATTTTAGAAACTTGAATGTGTCATCATTGAAGGACAATTACCCACTGCCAAACATGGAAGCCATGTTACAAAAGGTGACTAGCTGTGAGCTGCTATCAATGATGGATGGATTTTTATGCTACAATCAAGTAGTAGTCAAATAATTTGAGTAATACAAGATAAATTTTACAACACCATGGGGCACATATTTCTATGTAAGAATACCATTTGGATTGACAAATGCAGGCGCTACCTTTCTAAGATCCATGGATGTGGCCTTTGTAGACTTTATAGAAATTTTTAGATGTATATCAAGATGATGTGACTGCATATAGTAAGAAAGAAGAGGATCACTATATGCATTTGGAAAAGGTATTTAAAAAGGCATTGGAGTATGGGATATCATTGAATCCCAAGAAGTGTGTGTTTGGAGTGAAGGAAGGGAAGTTACTTGGGTACATTGTTTCTAAAGGAGGAGTTAGGATTGATCCAAAACATGTAGCTGCAATAGATAAAATCCTTCAGCCCAAAAATGTCAAAGGCATCCATTCTTTCTTTGGGTAGATCAATTTTATAAGAAGGTTTGTTACAAATTTTGTAGAAATCACCCATCCTATCTCCAAAATGCTCAAGAAGAATGAAAAGGTATTGTGGAGTGAGGAGCCTACAAAAGCTTTTCAAAGTATCAAATAGGCTATTAAGGAAGCCCTGGTTCTGAAATCCCCATATTTCTCAAAGCCTTTTTAGATTTTCTCATTTGCTTCATTTCACACAATTGTAGGAGTTTTGTTGTAGAAAAATAATGAAGGATATGAGCAACCAATAATAGTTTTCAACAAGTCCTTGCAAGTTGCAGAGCTCAAATACAACTTGATAGAAAAATAGGCTTATGCACTAGTCAAAGCAATAAATAATTTCATAATATATCTTGTAGGAGCATTAATCATTGCGTATGTTCCTAGCGTTGTAGTTAAAGACATCTTTACCTAACAAGAAGCCATAGGTAGAATATGCAGGTGGATTAACAAAATCCATGAGTTCAACATTGACATTCAAATCACTAAGTTGGTTAGGGGCCAAGTATTAGCTAAGTTAATGGCTAAGACAAACCTGGATGCTAATCAAATAAATCAGGTGGATTATGCAAAGTTGTCACTAGTTTGTGACATGTAGACCTATGAATGGTATAAAAAAATTGTCCAATATTTGCAAACAATGTAGTTCCTTGATGGTTTGGATGATAATGAAAAGAGAACTCTAAAATTGCAAGCAATAAAATATGTGATTATCAATGATGAACTGTGGTGGAGTCCTAATGGAGTTTTTCTAAAATGTGTTGATAATACACAAGCTGCTAAGCTTTTGGATGATATGCACAATAGAGTATGTGGAGGAAATTACATGGCTAATAGCACCACTCAGAAGGTTTTAAGAGAAATTTTTTGGTGGCCCATAGTTTTCAAAGATGCACATAAATTAGTGAAAGCATGTGATGCTTGCCAAAATTTCTTTGGGAAACTAAAGTTCTCAAGAAATCTATGATTAAGACCTGTCTCAATTCAAGCACCATTTCAACAATGGGGCTTTGATTTCATAGGAGAAATATGAGACAAGTCCAGTGGTGGACACTCATGGATTTTAGTTGCTACAGATTACTTTACCAAATGGGTAGAGGAAATCCCTACTAAAAGGGCAACAAGTAAAGTGGCGATTGAATTTTTATTGGAGAACATATTGATCAGATTTGGCGTGCCTAAAAAAATTGTCTCAGATAATGCCATGTTTTTTAGATCTAAGGAGTTTAAATATTTATGCAATAAGTATGGGATCCAAGCATCTTATTCATCCCCTTATCATCCACAAGAAAACGACCAGGATGAATCAAGAAATAAAATCCTTATGAAAATCATCAAAAGAGTGATTGAGAAGAACGAGAGAGCTTGAGATTCAAAGCTGAAGTTGGCATTATGGGCAGATAGGGTAACAATTAAGAAGGAAACTGGACATTCTCCATTTGACTTAGTTTATGGTATAGCTACAAGATTGCCTCAAAACAATTTGATGAAAATGTATAAGTTCATCCAGCAGTATGATGGTGATTTATGTGATGAGATGCAACACATAATTGAATACCTAACTAAAGTAGATGAGATGAAAAGAGAAGCTCAAAAGGATAATGCAAAACTACAAATGCAATTTAAAAATTTGTATGAAAAAAGAGCTTCCATGAGAAAGTTTGAAATATGGAGTATGGTCTTAATGTGGAATGTCAAGGCTGAAGATAAGGGCAAGCATGGAAATTTTAACCATCTATTGTTGGGACCTTATTGGATATCAAATATACATGGTGAGGAATCCTACTTTCTCCAACATTTGATAGGTGAACTTCTTGAACTGCTAGTACATGGACAATTCTTAAAGCCATAGTTCTCTTGAAATATGTTTTGCTCCATGTACATTGTAAGTCTTGTATATTTTGTACATAGGTTTGCTTGGGTCTAGTCTTCTTGCCTTGTTTGGGAAGGTCCCTAGTTTTTGGGTTTTCTTTGTGCTTGGTCTGCTTCACCATGAGATCTAGAGTCTCGACATGCCTACCAGAGGCATGTGTCCCTAGTCCAAGCCATTGGTGGAACCTTCAAAATTTTATGTTCCACTATCCTAAAACATTTTTTAGTTATCTCATAGACCTTGTTCTTTCCCACTAGTTAAGGTTTATATCACAAGGGTTTAGGGTTTTATGCTATGGGGTTAGTTTTTCTTAGCATATTTTCCTTTCATCTTAATCCTTGTTCTTTTGGTCTAATTTTCCATTGACCTATTGTGGTTGGTTTTTGATCATTTAAAAATAACCCTTCTTTGGTGCCCATGTATTGATCGATCCCTTTTGTCTAGGGTTACCATCTCACGATCATTTTGAAATATTTCCCTCAAGGTACTTTTCTCCTATGGTCAAGTTGCCAATTATTTTCCTTTTATCCGAAGTCTTGGTCTTGGTTTTACCTTATGTTATTAGCATCTTTGTTCCCTAGTCGATCCCTCTTTTAAAACAACTTATGAGCACGTGAAAAATGTTCCTACTTAATTCATCACTTACTGCTTAGTGCATCGCCCATCGCACATAGCATTGTGACCACTAGCCTTATATTAGCAATGAGCGATGGATCCTTTCTTCTATGTATCGCTACTTTGTTTGGGCCATCACGGATAAATATGAGGCCTCAAGTTTCATATTAGAGACGCACAATGTGAAGTCATTTACCTTGCATCATTGATTTCCTTAACGCTCCTGTTTCCAAATCAGCGATGAGTGATAACACTATAAGCTTTTGAATCGTTGGCTCATCACCTATCGCACATTACGTCATGTTTTTTAGTTTCAAATTGGCAATGAGCAATGAAACTTGTAGCTTTGTTGTTTTAAAGTGTTGTATCACTAATCTATTTGTTGCTGGGAGCGAGGCCCACAAAAACCATAGATCTTGTTGCTGAGACATGTGGCCAAATCTTGAACCATCACTAAAATCTTTCCATCACTAATGTGATTCGGCTATTATAAAATGAATTAGCGATGAGTGATGTAGGAGCTAATACATGTTCTCATTGTTGGAGTCCAAGGCATCGCTAGAAGTTCTTTTCAAAGGGATTCCAAATTAGTGATGAGTGATGAAAGGAACATAGTTTCAAGGGAAAGTGATTTGATCCAATGGCCATGATTTCATTTCCTATATTATTCACATCGCTAATGGTGTGCACGAAAGAAAAGGAGTATCAATGATGAGTGATGTGAGGGTTAAGTCTTATTCCCATCGCTTTACCTCAAAGCATTGTGGTTATAGATGGAGGCATGGAGAGTATATTGGTGATGAGTGATGGAGGGGTTAAGGTATATTTGATGGAATATTCCTCCCATTGCTAGGTTCTTTAGCATCATGAATCCATTCAAGTAAGCTGAAGACAAATTAGCGATGATCGATGGCCTTGAAGTAAAAAGTGATAAAAGAAAAAAGGGCAACATGGAAACATCAAAAGGACATTTATAAAAGTAGAAAGATAAATTGCAAGGATGAGGGAGGTCTGTAGATGAAGTTTTAAATCAAAATGATCAATGGCTGGAATTCAAACTTAAACGACTAAAGTGTCAGTTTGCTCGCATGAGCTTTCTTCTAGACATTAATGTTGAAATTGTTCCACTCCTGAGCCATAAAGAAGGTAGTTGGTCCATTTTCCTCACAATTGTAAGAGTTCAAAGGAAAGGAAAGTGTAAGGAATCTAGGAAAAGGAGTTGCAGAGATATTGAAGGAAAATTTTCTCTCGGGTAAGCAATTTTTTGTACCTCTCTGTGTGATTTTTTGGTTGAATTGAACTGGTTAAGGGAGTTAGTGGTTAATTCAATAGACTCTAGGGGCTTGGGTTTTTGAAAATATTTTATATTATCAGAATCCACAGAGTCTGGTAGCAATTGGTAAAGTATCTGAGGGTTTTCTTTTGGTATTCTTCAAATCGATTTCCTATGAACATAAAACCAGAAGACCCTAGTTCAAGATTTGAAATCATAAACCCTAGGCATAAATCATGAGTCAACCTAGTGAATCCTCTAGAGTAGGGGATAAATCCAATAATAAAAATCCCAAGGCTGTTAAATCAAAGCTAGAAGTCTCAGAGGGAAGTACAAAAAAAGAAAGCAAGAAAGAGAGACTACACCAAGTTCATGGAGGGTGTCTCAGGAGATTTCTGAGGGAGGCAAGAAAATAGGAAAATGACCTACTGGAAAAGGTGTTATGACAAATAGGTTAATTGATAATGCTATTGGAATTGGAGAAGTCCCATTGTCTTAGAGTGGTTGGGAGTTGTTCTTGTATGATTTCAAAAGGAATTATGCAAAACGTCCAACTCATCATTTGTGGGGTTTTAACCTTGGAAGGTTGGTGCTGCCCAATGTATTTGTTGAGGTTGATTTGATGGTGGATTTATCCAAGCATTATGATGCTAAGGAAAAAACTATCAAGAGTGTTAATGGAACCCCATTGCTTGATATAACCATAACTAGAATAGTTGAGGTTTTTAAATTAAACCCTAATGCTACTGTTAGCATTAATTTTTCTGAATTATACCATGAGTATGAGAAGATAATTATGGATACAAAAAGAATGTACTTCCTAAGAATAGGAGAAAAGAAAAGGGGTTGAAAGACATATCCTTGGTCCCAAGGATTTTGAACCATTTGAATGTGATGAGTTTGAAAATTATTTCAAGAATATATACTATTATTTGGGTCAGGTGTTAGCCCATAGATTTGATGAGAGGATACACATGGCATTGATGGTAATGATCATAGACATCTAGAATTGAAATTCAAACAAAGGGTTTGATTATGCAACTTATATTGTAAATCGGATGCATAAGGGATTGGTTGAATGAAAGGATGGGAAAGCCCCTTTGTCTTTTCCCCATTATTCTTTGTTGAAGCATATGATCCTATGGATGGGGTATTAGAAATGGAAAAAAATTATGAAGATGAGGCAGAAGGATGATGATGGAAATTATTTTCTGCTGCAAATGTGGACATTCATCTGAGATTAGAACTACCCACATTCCAAATATCTTGCTTTCTATAATGCTTTGAAGGTTGGTATCATGGAGAGCTTGGGAGTAGAACCTATATACAGAGTCTCAAGGGTCATTAAGGAGATTCTATGCCCACATGAACTTAGAGAAGAATCAAAAAGTGGATCATAATTGGGGTGATTGGTTCATCCACTCACACTACACTCTAATTAGAGTCTATGAAGCCAAGGTTGCACCACAATTTCTACCTTTGTATGTTTCTGACATATTAACTTTTATGGAAATCATGTGGTAATTGGACAACATGGACAAAGAGCAGTTCAAAAATAACAAAAAGGTTTTGTGATAACTCACAATGCCCCTTTGGTTACTTTATTTCTACTTCCAAGGAAGGTTATGAGAAATTTGGAATAATGTTAACCTTAGAATTCCTATGGATGAGGTGAGAAACTATGACCCTAAGGGGTTTGTAAATGTAGAAAAGAGGAGAAAAGGTTTGTCTGGGTTTTTACATCATTTTTTGTATACTGATGATATAATAAAAAAATTTGTCAATTGATGCTTCTGTTACCTCAAGAAGGAAGGATTGGATTTCTATTTGTGAAATTAAGGAGGATGAAATGAAGAAAAATCCATTCTTTGTAAGTCCTTATTATGAAATTGAGAATCCATTTGAGCAGGCTATGACCAAATTAAAGGACTTTCAAAATAGTGAACTCGCTGTGAAGATCAAGGAGGCTGCAAAGAAAGCTCAGGTGGTCAAGGAGAAGAAAGAGGCTCAAGGTATTCAAGAAAAACCTTTAGAAATTGGTGAAAGGCCAGTAACTATCCCATTAGTTGAGTATTCAACACATAATTGAATGGAGAAGAGATATTTGTTGAACATGTTTCGAGTGACCAAGAGGTGGAAAAGAGGTTTCCTTCCCCTCCTATAAGAGATTCTCTTGATCCCTACATCCCAGAGGATAGAATTATCAAATGGGAGTATGATGAAGGGTCCGATGATGATGTTAGGTTGAAGGCTTGTGAGGAATTTACTGTTGATGATTATTTTATTCAAACTAAAGAATTTAAAGAATTTTTTATTCAATTTAAGTTCCAAAAAAACAAGAAGAGAATTGAAGATGTAAAGGCTAGTGTGGAACCCTAATTGCAAGAGGAGGTAGAGAAGGCAGGGGAGGAGAAAATAATGAGTGAAATAGCAACAATTACTCTTGTTGAAGCCAAGAAGATTGTTAAAGATAGTGGTGTGATGATGTTGCTAGGGTGGAATCTCACTTCTACCATTGCACTAGATGTAATTAGGAAGGATCTAGAGGCCTTTGTATCCTAGGAGCATTTTGAAAATCAAGTTTTTGGATATGGTTTCACTCCCAAGTTGCATAACCTTGCAATTTGGTCAGTTGCACCAAACACGGGGAAGGTTGAGGTGGTGAAATCAATTGAGAAGGTCATTGGTATTGTTGTAGTGAAAAGAGCTACAGATATTACTCCCATACAAGCTGCTAAATTGACTGTACATGATACAATGTTGTGTAGATACTATACAGATTTATCAAAATAAGTATGATAAATTGTTGGACAGTTACAACACTATCCTAGATGAATATAACAAGATCAAGGCTATTGCATAGGCAAGTCCATCACTAAGGGAATTTCCTTCTCCTTCTTCTTCCTTATAGTTATAATCACAAGACATGGAGACTTTATCATTGAGGATTAGCCAACTAAAAGGAGAGTTGAAAATAGAAAAGGACAATGTCAAGAAAGTTAAGGAAGAAACTGCAAAGGTTGTTGATAGTATTTTTGATAGTATTTTGAAGCATATGGTTTCTAAGTTGGTGCACAAATCTGATATTGTTTGGGAGGAATATAAAAGCATTCATGAAGCCCATAAGAGATACATACAAGTTTAAAATTCCTTTTAGAATGATTGGAGTAAATGGAGTGCAAGAGTTGGAGCTCTTAAGGAAATGATGCCAAACATGAAGGATGATCTTGAAGTTCTAACAACTATCCTAGATTTTGTGAAGGAAGCAAATTTGTTGGGTGAAATATAAACATACCATGGCAAGATTCATCTTCAGCTCCAAACCAAACTAAAGATGATCAGAGATATGGAGGAAAGTGGGATGCTAAAGATTTTGAATGAGGATTGGGAAAGGAAGGAATTCAATACATGGAAGGAAGAAATAACAAATATTCTCCCCAAGGCTAAGGAGGCTATTAGTCTTGCGGATTACACAATGTTGAATGCTTCTATTGATGATATGACTAAGATTGAGGTGAGTATGTATGTGTTTGTGAAAGAGGCTAGAATATTAATGGATGTCAAGTACAATATGCATGACTCAAAAGTGAAAATATTATTGGATACATAGTGGCCCATCGAGGAGGAACATAATACATGGCTTGAAAATTTTATAGATTAAGCCTTTGATGAAGTATTGAAAAAATTATATCCTCTTGGTCAGATGATGACACCTATGCTGACATGGATTTGAATTTTTTTCTTTCTATTGCTTTTATGTTTTGTCCAAAATTTTGAAATGCACATGGAAAAGATGTTTTTCTCATGGTTGGTGTTGCTGCAATGACAAAGGATACCCTTTAGAGGGCGGGAACTATCTTCTTCAACAAGTGCAAAGGGGATTTTTGTCTCATATGGATTTCTCTCTTTTCGAGTTGCAAATATAACTACTTTTGGGATGCTTGAAATGTAAATGAAATGAATGCCAAATGTAGAATTTGGCCCAAAGCTTGTTTTCTCCCTTGTGCTTATAAAAGGGAATTCAAGGCCAATTGTAGGGTCTTTGGTTGATGAGTTTTGATCTCATGTAAAGAATTTTGTAATACAAGCACTGAGAAACAAAGTTAGAGTTAAGTCTTAGGTTGAATTCGAGTCTTGTAATAGGCATAATGTTTTATAATAGTATTAGCATTTGAATGAGATAGTGCATATTTTGAAGAAAATACTCTCCTTATGTATCTGTTACATGAATTATCAATGAAATGATCAAGGATCTTTTGATTGGTTTTCATTTGTGTTCCGATTGAATGTATGATTCTGTGTTTGCATTAATTCAAGGAATTAATTAAATTGCTTTGATGAAATCATGGATTCATGTGATTAGATATGAGGACTTGATAAGTAGTGTTTGTTTTGGAATATTTGAGGTATTTTATTGTAATGTAGTATTACAATAGTCTAGAATGTTAAGTTTGTTTACTATTATATTACTGTCTGTTTCAAAAATGAGTTCATTGCCCTTGGATAAGGCACTGTTCCATTGCTTTGGTTAACTTTGAAGTCATTGAGTTAGCCCTACCATTCAAAGAACAAATAAATAAAGAATATTATTCATTTCCTCAAAAGTGTTTGAATTTCCATGTGAGGTTATCCATTCTCTACTTTAGGTGATTATTTGTTAAAGAATTTTCTAGATTCTTGAAGGATTTCATCTAATTTGCAATTATATGAGAGTGTATCTATTATAAAAATGTATATGGTAATTGGAATAAGACTATCATAAGATACATTGTAGGGATCACCCTCGTAGGTCTTGCAAATCCCAAAGTGCAGAGGGAAATCCTAGCAAGATTTCACCTATTCATTGGCCAATCCTCACAATTATCAACCATTGAATTTGGAAAATTGATACATAATTGATGAGATCAAGTTTGGTTCATTAAAAAAACCAAAATGTACTCCTCAACTATTGTCGATGGAAGGGCAGCCTCTTGGACATGAGTAGGAGTGGGAAGCATAGGAGCGGATACTAAAATAGGCGGAGAAGCAAACTCAAGCATCTTAGCAGTGGGCCTCTTCCCATTCACTGCCCAATAGGAAGGAGCAGTAGGACACCATGGAGGGAGAGACATAGGGGAAACCCCATGCGGGCCCTTCCCCTTACCATAGACAATGAGCCTCACCACCATGGGTAAGACGAGAAGCTCGAATACATGATGCTTGGCCTTCCACCAAGTGGGCACCATTGAACTCCCCATGCGAGGGATAGGAGAAAAGGCCGAAGGTGCCACAACAAGGAAGAGGGAAGAAGCAGATGAAACGAAAAAAAGAAGAGGACGACTATTGGGCACAAGTAGACTTTCCCTTCCCCTTTTGATATGAGGAGGTAGTGTACCATTGCATGATCTTAGAAGCCTTAACAAAAATAGCATAACAAGATATTGGGTAGGACACTTTTGGCGTGATGCCCTCATTCTTATATTTAACATAGGTGTGATACAATAGGTCTATCCTTGGAGGAATTAGACCAACAGGGGTAGGCTAGAAGTAATCCAATGAGTAGCCCCCACATGACACCAAAGGTTTATATCCAGTGTCATGCACAACGTGCATAGAGACCTCATGAGAAAACTTCAAACATTTATGAAATACCGAAGCGACTACGTTCATGGAAACTAGCCATGGGATGCCTAGCTTCACTATGAACAAGTCATACTCCAGGATGATATCAAAAAGAGAATTTACAGTCCTAGTTCCTACCAGGATTGAGAGGGTGATAGAGGTAATTGGAGGGACCGAGAGTCCATCATGTGTATGTATCATGGTTTTCAACTTTTCATATTTCTCCCTATGTAGAAAATTTAAGAGAAGAGTTTCCTTCGTCACTATGTTCACATGACTCATAGGGTCAATTAGAACACCAATTATGATGTTCCCATTGATGTGAGTAGGAATGTATAGAGGAGAAGGATGCTTGTTCATATTTATAGGCAAGTCCTATGAGGTGAAAGTTATAGCTGATGATTCAGTCACAGGTTCCACAAAAGGAATAGGCATAAATGAAACCACGTTTACATACTTTGAGAACTCAAGGGAAGCAGAACCAAGATGTTCAAAGATTATGTTAGCAGAGTGAGATGGAAAAGGATCCATGTAGATCTACAACTCACTATTAGCCTTTTCCACACACTTATTTACATTCTATTTTTTCCCATCAAGGAAGATAGTACTATCATTGATGCATCTTGTATCTCATGACATAGGTGTGTGCATCTTTCAGTATCATATCCAAGAATTTGATGCTATTGGTAGAATGTGTTATCTTCATACCAGTTTGGGTCAAGTTCAGTAAGGGGTCGAGGATATGGAAAGGTTATCACTTTTACCTTTAGCAACTTCTTTAGAATAAAAGTGTATGATTTTGATAACTTCATGAACTCTCTATTGTATTTGAGGCCTTTGTCACTAGACGCATCAACTACATTCGCAAAAAAAATTTGCTTACCAAAGATCAATGCAATAAACCTACCCTCAGGATGAGAACATGAGGAAGATCCCCAAAACTAGGGAATTGTTTGCTAGTATTCTTGCAATGCGGCACAAAGATGTGCAAAAGAGGGGTATTTCATCAAAGAAAACTTCTCCTGCCAAGACCTCTGCAAGTTGTTGATGAAAAACTTCTACACATCCGAGTCTTGAAAATTATGGGATATCTATCAAAATAATGCTTGATATTGAGCAATGAAATTAGTTATCTTCTCATGCTCTACCTACTTACACCGGAAAAGGTCTAAGAAGGCCATCTTCGTTCGATGTTCACCTAGAATTGTTGAAGAAACTAATTCACAAGCTGACCAAATGAGAATATGGAATTGTTAGGCAAGGAACAGTACCATTCTAGGGTTGTATCCTTGAGGGATCTTGGGAACAATTTAGCCATTAAGGTGTCATGGTGGAAGAAATTTGTACACATGGCATTAAGTGCAGATACATTTGTTTTTGGATCTCCCTTACACCATACTTCTCGAACTTTGGAATCTCCATCCCTTGGGGGATAGGAGTGTTTAGGATTGCTATGGATAAAGGACTATGAAGAAAGGTTGGAAAATCGGTTGGGAGGTGGCTTGGGATAGGTTTGCCAGCTGATTCTGCATTTGGCCCATATTTTGTAGTAGAGCATTCAAAATGGGGTTAGGTGATGAAATAGGACTAGTGGAACCATCGCTAGAACCACCAATAGAACTGCCAGAGCTACTAGAACCACTACCCCCCATTCCACCAAGGCTTCTACCACCAAATCTAGTGTTGTCCCTAGAGTTGCCACCGCTAGAGTTAGAAGGAACAACTCTAAAACCAAGAGGGATTCTATTTAATTTGACAGTCAGAGGTTCCTTAGACATGGGGTTTATGTTGATGGAAGGGCCTGATTTGGCCATGTACACCAACGTTATGGACATCAAAACTCCTATATGTCTTCTAGAGGTTTCAGGCCTAAGGCCTTAGGTAACACCCGATCCCAAGTAGTATGAGGGGAAACACATTTCCACTATGTTAGTGATGCATCAGAGGAGCTCCAAGCCCACCTGATCTTTGTCTAGCATATATCTCATCTCACTAACAACCTTAGTAGCCATAGTCGTGTTTCATTCTTTCCCTAAATGATATATGATATACCAAAAACCTCCTGTCTAGAGCAATGAGATGCTTTGTAGGAATAGTGAGAGCATCATCATCATTCAAAGGTGGGGCCATAGGAGAAATAGGAGGGGTAGGAGTACGAGTGGTTTCCCCAAAAGAACTTTCCTCTACTCCTGAAACCATCTCTTGAGAAGTAAAACTAGTAGTGACCTTTGAGAAATCCATTTCTAGATGTCACATGCTCCTTCTAACAATGTACCCAGAAGTTGTAGATTAGGTCATAAAGCTCATAAAGCTTCACAAAACACAAATCTACAACCTTCATGAGGCATGAGAGGAAGAGTCTTGACACGAAGAAATAGACGCTATGATTTTCACATTGGGTTCACCAAAATGTAGAGAGGGGGGGGCCAACTTCTCAAGACCCTAGGTCACGGGAGGGCCCCAAACAATAGGCTACCTTGATCTACCTCAAACTAGATGAATGATTTAGAAAGGTTTAAGGGGCTGAAAAGGTAGGACAACTGGTTTTCCACTTTCCTTTTGCTAACCTAAATGTCTCAGGGGATCAAACGAGTTGAATCCCAAGGTCTAGTCTGCAACTTAAGCAGCTCACTACCTAGGGAAGGTAGCATAGGGCATAAACTCCAATGCGGTACACTAGAATCTCAATGGGGCGTTGGAATCCATACAATTAGAAAGAGTAAAGGGAAGATAGAAACACTTGGAAGTTAACTAACAGATTGACCAATGAGGTTTTATGCTATGAAAGAGATAGAAAATGCAAAAATAACAACACAACAAAAAGAATACTTTAACAATACTAAGCTAGAATTTGACAAGAGAAAAGTCATAGAAATGGACCTTCAAACCCACAAGTTGAGGTATTCAAAATATTCACTTGATGAACAACCTACACACACAAGAATGAGAAAATGTTGGGGTTGTGTTTAGAGGACTGCCTTAGTCTGTCCCCCACTTTGGTGTTTCCACCTCCACGGACAACCAAATAGCAACAATTATAGAAATATGATAAAGGAGAGTACATAGAAATAAAGATACCAAGCAATAAGCAAACACAACATGCTAATATATCAATACAATAATGCAAAGTATGTGAAGATGGAAGGATATCACCTTCCCAACCACGTGCTCTCAAGGAAAATGGAGGAAAGAGTGAGCTCGCAAGATTTCCAAGACCAACATTGCCACAACAAGGAGAATGAGCTAACAAAATCACAAATTGTAACTTCAATGAGGGTGGTGATGCTTGAAAGAGTTGAAAGTGAGTGTAGAATTTTGTAGATGGTGAGAATGATCAAGAGGAATGTGAAGAAGATGAGTTGAATGAAGGAGATAGAAATTTGAAATCAAAATGGAGGAAAAGGAGTTGTTCAAAGTTGGTCCATGGAGCAGCAAACGTTACACTTTGTGTCCAATGGAGGAGTGTAACACCTCTATAGATTCTAGAGGTGGGAATCCTGTTAGGATGATAGTGTGTAATGTAGACGTCCACGCATCACACTAGCGTCCCAGACAGAATATCCCCCACCAACACATAAAACAATTTCCAAGTGGATAGGGAAAGATGTCGGAAATAGGGATTGTATTATTGGATTTAATTCTCTAAGGTAGGAGGTAGTGTAAATGTGGAATTTACCTAGGGCTGCAAATTCATGCCATTACAATTTCTTAATAGAAAAATTAGACACAAAGATTCACAACCCTTAATATATGCATACCTTCTCTACTCATAATCTAAAGTTGGACCTTGATGACCAAAGGATAAGACTTATTCAAAAAATAAACTATCTTATTGCTACAACTTATTTACAAAAGGGAAAACCTAATTGAAAAGACCCACCTATGAACATAAATATATAGTTTTTCCTCTTCATTAACGTGATCCATTAGGATAAATCAAGGATCATCATGATTTCCCTAATTATGCTTCAATATATTTAGAATGACAAGATTAGAGCTATAATTTTAGATTGCAAAATATCTTTTGAAGGTTATGAAATCATTGGAGAAATTTGAAATAATTTTATTAATTTTAACTATCTAATTGGATACAAAAATTAAGGAGGATGGAAGGTGGGTGGGTTTAAATTGTATTGAAGGGATACCATGAAGAAGGATTAAATTTTAGAAATTAATTTTTTAATGACAAACATTCTAGACAACTTTGTTAGGTCATAAATATTTTTTATGAAAAAGGTCACTTTAAAATTACTCTCAAATATAGTCTACCAAATATTTATGGCTACATTTAAAAAAAAATTATCTTTGGCCAATCTTACAAGTTAACAAAATTATTGCTTCTAAAATAAAATTAATGGATGCAAACATAAAGAAACATCAAAATTTTGTATTTGACTTCATGGACTATATTTTACTAATATAGTCCATATTTTAGTATTTTATATTCTATTTAATATATGTATATGTTTGAATGATTTTTTATGGTTTTAGTCAATTATCAACTTGTATAATTAATCCATAAAAGGATTTCCACTTGTTATGTGTATTTATAAACAATGAATGGCCATTTGACCTATTACATGTGTTATTTTAATATCTATGAATATTATGTAAACTTTGAGTAAATAGTTAATTCCTTCAATCTATGAACATTGTGTAAACTTTGAATAAAAATTTAAGGCTTTTGATTGTACATATTTTGTATATTTTACAAATGGTTAAGAGTTTGTCTTGTGTATACTTTGAATATTTTGTATAAATATTTAAGGCCTTTGATCTATTCATACTGTGAATACTTTATATAAATAGGTAAGGCCTTCAACCTATGCATATTGTGTAAATTTTATTAAATCCAAGTTAAACTTGTGCATATTATGTATATTATGTATAAATACATTCATAGCTATGCACACTATGTAAAATTGTATAAATAACTTATATGGCCTTTGACCTATACATAACGTACATATTTTATTAAAATAAGATGTACAACCTTTGGCCTATACATACTATGCATACTTAGTATAAATATGGGCCTTTAGCCTATACTTACTTGAACTATTATCTATAAGAAATGCATCTTCACTCTATGACACATCAAGAATTAATACAACTTATTTTAGAAATTTCTCCATACTTTAAATATTTAGATTTTCAAGAGTTCCTATCTCATTTTTTAATTCATTTATTAGCTTTGTAAAAGTTTTCCTCAAGTTGAATAGGTCACCAAATTATTTGCATGGATAGTATTAAGGCCTTGTATTACAAAGAGAAATACATGATGATGGAATCTTAATATCAAGAAGCATTATGGCCTTTGTACCAGAAAACAAAGAATAAGGTGTGAAACCAATAGTTGTAGCATACTCTAGATTCTATATATAAAAATTCTCACTTTTAATAATTGCAAACATACCTTATGTTCATGAATAAAAGTATACACTAACAAAAAATAAGTCATTTCTATTAACAAATTAATATTAGTACACAAAATAGTATAAAAATTGAATCAATTAGCAATTAATAATACAGTGGGTCAACAACTATGGATCTCAATTATAATTACATTAAGTATGATTAGGCCAAGAGCCAATTTTGTAAATATACAAAGTTAGTTGAAAGTACATTAAATTGTATTGATTATCCATTTTGGCACCCCTCCTTTTTGGCTCTTTTGATCGTACAATGTTCTTCTTTGTTATGTTTGTTTCTATTTATACTTTGACTATGGTACTTGGTTACTATTTGATCGCTAACTGTAAAGCGATGTGAATGTTATATTTTGATGAGATGGTATTTTACTCTAATGTTATCATTATGGAATGCTTTGAATCAGCTTAACATATATTTAATTAATGATGCTTTATGCTTTTGATTAAATTATTGATGTTAGACTTGTTAGTTAGTAAGTTTGTATTGGTGAAGGAGACGGGATTGTATCACTCGCTTGCGAGCGCCCTACGATTCTGAGATTTCCTCTTCACGGTGTGTTTTATAATGATATATGTATATGCATGTTCAATATACTCTTTGTTCGCAGGTTGACAAGTACAAGACATTGACTCCACCTGATTTCATAGGTTTGAGCGTGTCCATTGGCCAACGGTATTCGATTGGGAGATAGTAGCTAGGTTTTTCGTGCCAAGTCATCACCTTAGTCATAGTGTGTCGTCGGGTGTTAGTCGGGTTAAGTTGCTTATTTTTTGTTCATCTCTCCTTGATTTATTTAATTTCAAGTTGGAAAAAGTAAATAAATGGCTTTTTGTATTTGGGTTGTTTATTAAATAAATCTAGTTGTAGTGCTAGAAAGGTTACTTAATTTATTAATTAATTTAATTTAATTAATGAAATGATCTAATCTTTGGTTAGATTTATTTTATTGATTATTTAAATTAATTGTGTGGAATTAAATCAAGTTAGTCATTTTGAAAATTATAAAGTTAAATTCTTTTTGAATTGAAAATTAAAAAAAAAAAAAGTGTTAAAGTTTTTTGAAAAGAAATTTTTAAAGTTAAATTCTTTTGGAAATGAAAATTGTTAAAAGTATTTAAATTCATTTGAAATAGAAATTTTAAAATAAATAATAAAGTCATGTTGAAAAGAAATTTGTTTTTAGTTTTAAATTTCAAAAAAAAAACAAAATATCTCCAAATTGGATAGAGGAGCAATAACTATGATGGATGGGATATTTTGGGGAAGGTTGACTAAATTGGGGAAGATATTTCATTTTAAAAATATATTGTTGTTAAAAGGAAAGGGAGTTCTTGATGTTTGTTTTATGCATTTTTTAGATTTTGGGTGAGGATTTTGGAAGAGCTTTGGAAAAATCTTCTTGCAGGGAAGCTCAACTTTCTTCTTCAAATTCTCTTTCAAGCTTCAAATTACAGGTTCTCCTTGTTTATTGTTTTAGAAATTTGCATTTTTAATTTGAAAACTTGCTTGTAAATCTTTTTGAAAACCCTGTTTAAATCTTGAAGAAATTTAGATTGTATGCTAAAAAACAAAATTTGCAACAGAAATTTTCAATTTCAACAATAGAAAAATGGAAAGAAAGCAAAATGAAATTTGAAAACATTTATTTTGGAGTTGAAATGCTTCATATTAAATTTGAAATTGGAACCAGGAAATTGTGTTGAGAAATTAGTTTTATTGTAAAATTTATGTAGAAAAGTTGCACAATTTGACTGTAAAATGGGAATTTAAGTATATATTTATAAATATGTCTATATATATATATATATATATACACACACACACACACACACAAACATATATTATAAATATATTTTTATCATTCTGAAATTTTTTGTTGCATCCCCTCTCCCCTTTGGGGGCAGTAAAAAAAAAAAAGCAATTCATTTTTTTTTTTTAATTTAATTTAATTTTATATTATATATTATATATTATATAATATATATATATTATATATTATATAATATATATATATTATATATTTTAAATAATGGGGATCTATTTTAATTAGTTGAAATATAAAATGTTTTTTTTTTAAAAGATATATATTTAAATAATATTCAAATATTTAAATATGAGGATTTTAAGATGATTATTCTATTGTCATAGATTGAAATAAAAAAATTGACTTTATAATAAATGACTTTATTTAAAAAGTTGATTTTTATTATTATGTGTAATTGGAGAAAATGGAATTAAATTGTTAGTTAAATTCTTCAATGTCGCAAATGTAATTTTAATTACTTTTGAGTAGTTGCAAATAATGTTGATTACTTTTATTTGATTACATGCAATATGTTATCGCCTTGCTTGGATTTAGGAAATCCTAAAGTAGGTTATTGAATTGTCGGTTGTCCTTTCGTCATGGTCTCTCTCTCTTCTTGATGTTGGGCAATGGAGTTATCTATTATGTAAGTCTTCCAGATTGGGATTTCTTTTAATTTTGTGGGTTGTCGTAAAATGTTAGTCAACCTTGGTATAGTCTTGGGTAGTGCGTATAGATGTATCATGTTGTTTTACCTGGTTTTCATGAACGGGGATGGTTTGTGCCTCCTTTGGATTAGGAGTGGATTATGTGGTTTGTGTCTCCTTTGGATTAGGAGTGGATTATGTGGTTTGTGTCTCCTTTGGATTATGAGCAGGTTATGTGATTCGTTCCTTCTTTGGAAGGAGTGGATTATGTGTTTTGTTGCCTCTAGTGTTTGGAGAGGGTTTTGACTTTTGTTGCCTCCTGTGTTTGGAGTGGGTTTTCATTATATGTTCCTCCTAGAGTTGGAGTGGTTTTATCTTGTTGGTATGCACTTGGGATTCCCTTGGTGATTGGTTTTGTTTGGTATGTTGTTAAGTAGAAGAGTGGCTTATGTTAGGTGCTAGAGCTCAAAGAGGTAAACTGGGTAACCTTCAGAGGTGGTTTAATCAAGTGATAACTAAAGCAATATACTTAGAAGTTTGGGTAGTATTTCACATTAATCAAGATAATTGAGCCTCACTCATAGACACAAGTGCTCGTATAGGCTTGGGATGAGTGGGAAGGCCTAGAATGGCAAGGTCATCTATCTTGTCTTTACGAGAGGTATTTGATTCCGCATGAGTGAGTATGGGGGCCGGGATTTGGTAGAGGCCACCAGGACAACCCATAGTGGGGGCCGGAGCCTATGAAGATTCCTAGAGGATATCCCATGTCAAGCTATGTGATGACACTATTTCTACGACAACAGTTGCTATTTGGTTTTATGTGTATGGTCTTCTTATCATACCTGATCTATTTTATTTTTGGAAGCAATGTGACTTATGTTAGTGATGTTAGAGTTGTACTTGTGTTATTCGTATGGTTGTATGGTTCATGTGATTGGTTGTTTCAATGTGAGTTAGCCTGTGTCTAGAGGTTGATGGTCTTGTATAGGATTCCTTGTTACTATCTCCTAGCATGAGGGATGAGCCTTCGGGTATCACATGGTTGGGTGGAACGTGCACCTTAATCTGTTGGGTCGTCTTTTTGTTTGTGTGGATGAGATTTCCAGTTGGAGAGCTCGTGGAATCCAAATTATTTTCATGCTTTATTCATTTCAGTTGTTATTGTATTTTATTACCCCACATTTGTTATCGAGGTGGAATTGTGTAATATGTAATCATGCTTATTGGATTTACCTCATTCGGGGAATGAGAGTTGTAATTGTATTGTAAATTTCGTCAATTGAAAACATGTGGTATATCTTATGCTTTGATGTAATTTATCATGTATGGAATGTATTTGTATTTAATTTATTAAATAATTAAATGTTATGGTTTCTATTCATGTTTCTTGTTTGGGTTTTAAGTAAACTCAGTCTCGTAACCTTAGGGATTGTTGACAATGGGTAGTGAACTTGCATGTTAATTGTACTTAAACAAAAAAAAAATTAGTAAGTTTGAGTAGTTAATTGCAACTTCCCCTAGGGTTGTGTGGCGGGGCGTTACATCCATAATAGTGTTGAACATGATCCTCCATTATTATAGGTTGTCATTGAAACCTATAAATTAATATAGTTTAGTTATTAAATCAATTTAAAAATTAAACATTTAAAATTGTTAGAAAATAATTTCATAATTTCTTTACCATCTCTAGCTTGTATTGCATCCATTATTGTTGGTGTTTGGTTAAGATCAATAGAAAATGATAACCTATGTTGCCCAATGTGCATTTAATAAATCAACATAGATAAATCATTAAGTGTAACAATACAATATATACTTAATCTAAATAATATTAAAGTTCTTAATTACCTGGAATTATTTGTTGAAATGCTTGAGTGCCCATATAACATTAAGCATTGATGGTTGAATTTCAAAAAAATTATCTACTATTTATTTGATTAAGTAGAGAAAAATAGTTAGAAATAGGAATTGAGAAATATTTGATTTACTGAATGAAGACATTTAATAGTTAGAAAATTACCATCTATAGTTTTCATTTCATCTATTATTGTTTGGTTTAGATCAATAGAGAAGGGAAATTGATGTCATTGAGTATTCTCTTGATCATTTAAACCTACAATGATATATTCTTAACATGTGAAATAAGAGAAAGAATTATTATTATATAAAATACTAAAATAATTTTGAATAAATATACTCATTATGTTGTTTCCTGATGATAACCCTTTCTTCTTGTATTGATATGCTTGAATTATGGGAGACCCTTTTTTTTCTTTTTCTTTCTACCACCTATGGAGGGAAACTAAAATTATTCATGCTCCTCAACTCTTTCATTCAAGTCTTGATGAATGGCATTGCCTCTTTGATGAATAAAATGATGTTTACACATTTTTCTTGGACTAAACCATGGGGATATTTATATCATAGGCATATCCTTTGAGCCAAGAATCAATGTAAATTTGGAAGAATAAATAAGATATTCTTGGAGATCTTTTCTAAACCTCTCAATATATTGACTAAAAATATATTTTTCATCTAATTTGCTTGGTAAATTGCAAAGGAGTGAATTCAAATAATTAATGGAATTTTGGAAGTTATCATTGGAAGCATAAGATTATTTCCAACCATCCGTAATAAAAATAATAATGATTAAGTCAAAAAATATAAAACCTTTAATGTTTCATTAATAAAATAATGATATTGAAATTTACCAATTCTTTGACCCAGTCTTCGCCAATAACAACCCCCAATCACATATTGATCTTCTTGCGGAATACAACCATCTATAACAGAAATAAAAAAGTAATTAAATTTTAAGAACCATGAAAATTAATGAATATTTTATTATAAAGATCATATCAACATTACTTGCAGTATTATTCTCATGACTAAAGCTTCCTCTAACATCATCATCATCAACCAATGGAGTAACACCATTCGTAATTCAATAAGATTAGTTTAGTTAGTTTTGAGAAAAATATATAATAATCAATCAAAATATAAATATAATATTTAAATGTTAAATGACTCTTACCAACAACTTGATCTTGCTCATTTGTTATGTTTTTCTTTAGGAGATCTAAAATATTCAACACTTGCTTGCATGTGTTTCCCCTTTTTGCCCACTGACAATCACACACATGTAAATATGGTCCAATTTTTTTCACAAGATACAATTTCATTGGAATAGATTGACTTCTTATCTTATATGTGTTAGGGAAGAGATCATATGGATAACAATCTATATTGGGTATTGTTTTTGACCTCTCTAATGCAGTTATGTAATCTTTCTTTTTTAAAGCTAGTTACAAATCCGAATAACTACAATATCTTTTATTTTTATAAAATGTCTCTACTATATGAAGAAGTGTATGTATATGCCAATCCATTATCCTTGTATATTTCTTAGGATGGTCACTTAGATAGTGTCTCTTGATGTGGAAGTGGTATGCCTATATAGAAGCATCAGTTTCTTGATTTGCATGAGAGAAGTTTCAAATTTTTTTCTCACATTGCTATACAATAAAAACATAATGATGTCTTATTAAACACAAAAAATAACTTAAATGATGTAAATGCATATAAACCAAAATGAATAATCTAAAAAACTTACTAGTACAACCCTCATTATGGCACCAAGTTTTATGTAAGTAATCAATGAATTTCTTCTCTTCTTTGAATTCCTTCATGATTTTTTTTATCAGGTAAGTAGTTGTATTAAATTAAAAAGAGGTATAAATTATGAAATAAAACTATAGTTGTATTGTCACTCATTGCATACATTATCTCTCTCAATCTATCAAACATGTTTGTACTTACATCCTTATTGTTGGCATACCTAGATTGTGAAAGAAAATATCAATTTACAAGGTTGAAACATATATTAAAATTTGTAGTGAAGACCTTATATTATATTCAAAAATTAGAATTAATTTATAAATATCTCAAGGATAATCATATTTTGGTAGATAGTGGTGGCATAGTCAAATTAGAAAATATTGGACTACAAAAGAACTTTATATGGTCTCTTGGGATCACTACTATAGAACTTTCTTGTGGTGAGTCTACTTACATAAAGAAAGATCTATTAGAAGAAATTGTTGAATGAATTTTGTGCTTTCTATATTTTTCATAATTTTCCTATAAAACAATGATGTCTCTAACAATAATTTGGAGATCTCAATGGCCTTGCTAAGCCTCATCTCATAGGTGAATGAAATTGTGAAACCCAACAAAAAAACTTTATATGGTCTCTTGGGATCACTACTATAGAACTTTCTTGTGGTGAGTCTACTTACATAAAGAAAGATATATTAGAAGAAATTGTTGAATGAATTTTGTGCTTTCTATATTTTTCATAATTTTCCTATAAAATAATGATGTCTCTAACAATCATCTGGAGGTATCAATGGCCTTGCTAAGTCTCGTCTCATAGGACATGGGCCTTAATGTGTCAACAAGATTAATAAACAAGAATGGTTGGATTACCTATAGGGTTAGGTGTTGTGAATGACAAACATGTTCTTTATCAAAAATTGAGATGATCTCAAACTAGTCGATAAAACCTTAAATAATTGCCACATTAGAATGTAGAACATACATGTGACAGAGGCTAATTTATTGTAGTTTTTTAATGAAACCATTAAAATAAAGTCTTCACCACTGTGACTAACTAAAATTAAAATCCTTATCATCATCCACTCATATCATGAACTCTTTAACATTTTCCTATATCTCAAAATAGTTCATGTCATACAAATCTAATAATATTAATTTCATTTCATGATAAGATTCCCAATAATAAGCTTTTATGTTCACTCCTTTCTTGATTTTTCCTACACGGTTCTAAATGTGAGGAGATCATTATTTTTCTAGTCAAGTTATCATTTTAATTAAAAAAATCATCTTAGAATTAATTAAATGAAGGAAAACTTAGACCTAATTTTTCTAAATGAAGTACTTTGTAAGTGGTAATAGTTGCTAATATTTTATTTCTTAAGATTCCTTATTAGATTTTATATCAATCTTCATTTTATTGCACTTTCTTATTGGACTTGATCAGCCCAATAACTTTGTATATATTTTATTATGTATTGTATAGAAAGGATACCCTTGCATTTTATATGATGTCATTAGTTACCTATGAATCCATGACAAGGTGATATGCAACTTTATTTATGCAATTGTATATGAACTTTATTTAAATGATAATTCTATACTTCTTTCCATCCAAATATATTTGGTATATGAAAGAGGATATTCATGTAGTTTGGAATGCATGATTGTCATCTTGGGATATAATTTGAGTTTTAGAAATAGGAAAATTTATAACATGTGTTATGCATATCATTCATTAATCTATGTATTAATATGATAAAAACTTATATAGTTTATATTGAATAAGAATAAAACATTTTACTTTTTTGAGATACAAGATGGAATATCTAGTATATAAACTTGTGCATTAAAGATTCTTGTAAAACCACAATTACTTCATGCAAAAGTATATCTATAGTTTTACATTTTTATTAGTGAAGTATTTATTTTTGACCTAATTTTGAATAAAGTAAAATTGGAAAGAATTATTGAAAAGAGGTATAAATTATGAAATAAAACTATAAATGAAATTAAAGAGAAATAGATTTATTATGATATTGATAGTGTTACATCCACACTTATTTAACTGATTACTTTTGGTGATTTATGATGTAGATTAAACTTAAGCTATTAAGGACAACAACTAAATTACAAGAGAAGAAACGTTAAGATACTTTTTCCCCAAAGTGAAAAGAAAGTTATGAAAGAATTAAAAGGAGATAGAAAAATAAAGGATAATATGCTCATTTGGTTTAAATGTAGATTAATGAAAAATACTTAAGAAAAATCTTATGAAAGAGAAAATTAATTATATTTATTTACTAATAATAAGAGACAACCTTTGTAAAAGGGTGTGATGGTTTGAAACAAAACCCTTAAGACATATAAATCACTATGTGAGACTTGGAAAGGAGGCATAGAGATCACTCAAGGAAGAAGAAAGTGGCTTGGTGGTCTACGAGAATTGGAGAGGGGCACACAAAGTGTGTCCAACTTGGGGTACATATTGCATTCAATATTGTCTTGCTTAGGGCTTTGTGTGAGTAGTTACACCTTATTGTATTGTGTTGTTAGAAAGGTCCTCCAAGTATTGCATAGTGAAGGCCAATGCCACTAAAATATTCCAAGGGTGAGAGTAGCCTTTTCCAAGAGCTATAACTCATATAAGTATTAAAAACGATTGATATTAAAATATATTGGAGAATATTACATATATGAGTTTGATTGAATTTTGTAGTTGTGTTATTTAGATTGTTATTTTAATTATTTAGTTTAGAGTTATTAAAAATTATCAAATGTATATTATGCAGTGCTATTTATATCGATTTTGATAACACTGCTTATTGTAAATTATGTTAACTTTAATATTAACCATATTTAAAACCACTACAAATACTTAACTAACTTGGGAAAAAAGTGACATTATACAACCAATAAGACCTTTCTCAAAATACTCAAGAAAATTATCAATGAAGCTAGCCATCAAATAAACCATCTTCATCCTGCTTTATCGACTTATTGCACCACTCTAGTGCTACCTCATACTCTTTAGTCTTTGGATAAAAATAAATATTTCCAATAGAGATTGAATTACCATGATACCACATATATTTGTGTAACCTCATTGATGATGAAGACTATATACTTGCATAGTTACAAGAGTTAGAACTCCTCGACGAATGATGCCTCCATGCTCTAAATCATTTGTAAGCTCATCAAAATCATCTCTATAGGAGCTAAAACAAGAAAATCCAAAGCCAATAATTTTAAATTAGGATCTAGTATTGAAATAAAATCAAAAGAATTCCCAAGACCTTGTTAAGAAAGGCCAATTTGAGCCTAATTGACAAGGTCCCTATATTATTATTGCCAAATATGGATTAGGTGTTGATGCAATCAAGGATGGGGGGTTTTGTCAAACAACCCATCCAAGCAGCCATAACATAAAATTTATTCTCATAAATAAGAATCCAATGGAAAATATTTTAAAATCTTCAATTTCAACAACACATTGAGAAAACCAAATCCTCCTTGAAACAATCTACAGGAAAGAATGCCTTCAAAATTTACAAATATGATTTACAAAACTTAGAAATCAGCTATAGACATTATCAAAATAGTAGAAACATCACCTCTCCAACTTCTGAGCATGGAGAATGGGGCACCCAAATGCTCTCCTTCACACTTCTACTTGCCTTTTTCCTCTTTTTCCATCTCAAAACTTCTAAAACCCATCATATTATGTCTACACATGCTCCCTGATCATCATGAATCATTTAAAATGTCTTTTGGGTTTGGTGCGCCTTGTTCTCAGATTTTTAGAACATTTTGAAATTCTTGATTTTGATTCTGTATGAAAAAGTTATACTATTTTTTACTGAAACTAGTCATCTAAGGTACAGTTTTGGTAATCTCCCTTTCTCATTCAAACCTTAATCCCATGACTCCTTTCTTGGCATGAGTTTTTCTCTTCTTGGAATATGCATTCAATAGCCATTCAAAAATTGTCTTCCCACCTCTCAACCCACTCTCTCCACTTCCTCCATGCCTTGCATCCCTCTTTTTTTTTCCACAAATGCAAATTCAATTTTTTTTTAAGAGTTGCAATTTACAACAAATTTCCACTCAAGGCTGGGCATGGGATTTTTCCTTTTTGGAAAATTATAATTTGCAAACATTTTAAAATCCACTAATAATTGAATTAATTAATAAATTTATTTTCTTTTACAATCCCAACATCAAACCTTACTGTGCTGGAGGAGTTGAAGATTTAATTAAATTGTGCTTGCAAGAAAAACCAGGACAAAACTCAAAAATTAAAATTAATATTTTTTTTGATGTGAAGGATTGTCCATGCACCCAGATGCTCCTGCATCAAACAACCCAGGTAAATGAGTGAGAACTCATGAAAATTTGAGTATCTTGTGTTTGTTCATCATCCACCTTTCTTCCTTATCTACTTGAATTTTCTTGTTGTTGTTGTTCCAAAATGTCCTATCTCTCCCTTCCTTCATCTTTCCCCTCTTTCTTCCTCTCATGTAATTGATCTTGTTGTACCAAGTTTCATCTTCCCACTTCCCTTTATTATTATTAACTTCTGAATATAATTCAACATTAACAAAATCATAGAAGTCAATAAATTCACTTTGCACATTCCCTTCACCTATTCGTTCTTCACTTTCTTCTTCCTCTATTTTGTTTTCCTCCTTTCTTGCTACAACATCCTTTTCAATATCCTCATAGCTTTCAATTTTAACCATATCACTTACATACAAATTAAATTCATCAAAATATTCACAAGATGCAAATTTTACCTCACCTTTCAATGCCACAAATTTTGCTTCACTCATTGTCAATGCAAGCCGCTCCTTTTCAACTATTGCAATCTGCATTAATAATTCATCTTCTTCTTTATTTTATACTACTCTTTCACCTCTTTCACTTAAGAAATTTTTTATGCATTCTTCTTCACATTGTTGCCCCAAATTTTGAATCATCTCCACATCCTCATGAAGAAAAAACTTAGTTGCAACTTGACTATTCTCTATCTCTACAACTTCACCTTCTTATTTTATGACAATACTATCCCTTACACTCATTTCGATATCCACAATTTCATTAAAATCCTTTGAAAGTAACATAACATCAAACTTATTTTCACAAATATCACATAAATAACCTTTTACCTGTGTTTCTTCTTGCTTTTCTACTGCTGTCCCAACTTTTTCTTTTCGACTATCTTCTGCAATCTTGTTACTCTCTTCTTCTACCTTCTCCATTGCACTCAAATATGCCATTTTATTCAACATATTTATGTCTTTCAAAAGATAAATTGTTTCCCCCACTTCACAATCACTTCAACATATTCTTTTATCTTTTCTTCACACAAATCAACATCAATATCTTTAAACAATACCTCTTTCTTAGCTACAAATTTATTCTTCTCTTCTTTATTATCCTCTTGCATGAGGATCCCTTCCTTTTCAGTGCCATATGTATGACACTCCACTGTACCCCTTTCTTCACCTGCATCCAAAACAATGTTAGCACATAAAGTAGGGAATTCATCTCTTCCCACCTTAATTTCCTTTGTTACCTCTCCTTCAAACAAATCTTCTATTTTCTTTTTCTCCTCTTTCTTTCTCCATTCCTTCTTTATGATTATCTTCTATTCTTTCTTTTCTTTAACCAAAATCATGTGGGATGATCCCACATGTTCTTTTCATGTCACTTTCATCATAGGACTACGACTCTTCATTTTCTCTTTCTCCTTTTCATCATCCTCTTTGTCAAATATTTGTTTTTCCTTTTTTTTCTCTTCACCTACATACACAAATTGATTTGTAAATAAATTTTTGTTAGAAAAATAATGGGACTCCTTCATTCCCACATATTCCTCTTCAAATTTCTTATCTTTTGCTACTTCTACTGCTGCAATTATATTCTTTTCTACATTCACAAATTTTTAGGAAAGTAATATCTTTCTGGAAGGCTTCCACCCTAGCCTCAATCTTCTTTAATTCTTCAAAATCCCATTTTGTAAACCTCTTTTCTTTCCACTCTTCCATAGGTAAAATACTCACAAGCCTTCTCATGACCCATCTTGTCTTCTTCTTCAAAGACATCTTCAAAGACTTGCAAGTCCCTCTACAGTTACACGTCCCTCTACAGTTACAAGTCCTCCTTGCAAAAATCTCTCTCACTTCAGGGTATCAACCCTCTACAATCACAAGTCCTCCCTGCAACAAACTCACTCTTGCTTATCCTCTACCCAACAGATAGTTTCTAGAAGACACACATCTCTCTCGTGCACCTTCTACCTAGCTTTAACCTCTACTGGAGGATAAAGCCACAAGTCCTCTTTCATACTTGCAACAAAATTCACTCTCGCACATTCCAACGAACCCCAATCCTTAAATTTTTTTTTCTCAACACATATCCAAGAAAATAACTTACTACTACAACACATCTCAGCCAATCTTCTTGCTCTGATACCATTTGATGCAGTCAAGGATGGGGGTTTTGTCAAACAACCCATCCAAGCAGCCATAACATAAAATTCATTTTCATAAATAAAAATCCAATGGAAAATATTTTTAAATCTTCAATTTCAACAACACATTGAGAAAATCAAATCCTCCTTGAAATAATCTACAGGAAAGAATTCCTTCAACTTTTGCAAATATGATTTACGAAACTTAGAAATCAACTACAAACATTATCAAAACAGTAGCAAAATCACCTCTCCAACTTCTAAGCATGGAGAATGGGGCACCCAAATTCTCTCCTTGACACTTCTACTTTCCTTTTTCCTCTATTTCCATCTCAAAACTTCTAAAACCTGTCACATTCTATCTACTCATGCACCTTGATCATCATGAATCATTAAAACACCTTCTTGGTTTGGTGCACCTTGTTCTCAACTTTTCGGATCATTTTGAAATTCTCGATTTCAATTCCATATGAGAAAGATGTCATTTTTACTGAAACCAATCCTCTCAAGTACAACTTTGGTAATCTCCCTCTCCCAGTCAAACCTTTTGAATCCCCAGGACTCCTTTCTTGGCATGAGTTTTTCTCTTCTTGGAATATGCATTCAATAGCCATTCAAAAATTGTCTTCCCACCTCTCAACCCACTCTCTCCACTTCCTCCATGCCTTGGATCCCCCCCCTTTTTTTTCCACAAATGCAAATTCAATTTTTTTTAGTAGAGTTACAACTTACAACAAATTCCCACCCACAAGCTAGGTGTGGTTATTTTCCTTTTTGGAAAATTGCAATTTGCAATTATTTTTAAATCCACTAATAACTGAATCAATTAATAAATTGATTTTCTTTTACAATCCCAACATCAAACCTTATTGTGTTGGATGAGTTAAAGATTTAATTAAATTGTTCCTGCAAGAAAAACCAAGACAAAAGTCAAAAATTAAAATTAATATATTTTTCAATGTGCAGGATTGTCTGTGCACCTAGATGCTCCTGCATCAAGTGCATACTAGTTAGCTACTCTAGATGGAAAACAACTAGACAAGCCTTTAAAAATCACTCATCTAAAATGTTCCTATGCTTAGCTTGCAGAGTGTCCTTAATCAAAAAATTAAAAAATGAGAAAAATAATAAAAAAATTGTAAAGAGAAGAAATCATCCTCTAGTGAAAAGCACTTCCTGTTGTTCCTTGGACAAGTACCATGGTGAAAACCTGTTCACTCATATCATGTGTAGAGATGGATTTCATTTGTTGCAAGGTGTGTGCCCTTGGTCTCCTTGTGTTGTGCAACACAATGCTTGGGTTTGTGACATGGCTTAACCACCTCTCATGGATTCATTAACTTTGACAGTTGTATCAAGCATGTTAACAGGTTGATCTTTTGGTGCAATTACAACCATATTTACAATAATTAGTATCAGAGCTTGGTTCACAGGTTTGAACCCCTTGCTTGCACTAGGGGATTTTTGCATGATGTGTGCCCTGGGTCTCCTTGTGTTGTACAATGCAACGCTCGAGTTTGTGACATGTCTTAATCGCCACATGTGGGTTCATTAACTCTGGAAATTGTATTAGGCATTAAAAGGTCAACCTTTTGGTGCAATGATAACTGTCTTTGCAACACCATTATCCTTCAAGTCCTCCCCATCATATTTCTTTAGCATACCATACCATTTTCCATGTGTTCATTTTCATATTTTCCCATTATCAACCCCATTATCCTATAAAACCTTAACTTCATGCTAGGGTTAGATGATTGTGCCTTGTGAAATTGATCTTAGTGTCTTCTATTTTTCTCCTGTCTTATCTTGGAGAAGTATCTTTTATTTTGTATCCGCATCTTTATGCACTTACAAGTATAGTGACAACTAATACCCTAACACATTGCACTTAGATACACATCTGATCTTCACCATATTTCATCTTTGATCTTTTAGAAACATTGAAACCATCAATCATTTGAATCATTTTCCTTGATATCATCTATCATCTTTCCATCCTCATTTTTCCTTTATGGGATATATGGATCCGAAAATTAGGTTTCATCATCATTTCATATTTTTCCTTCATGAGATATATTGTTCTCTAAATCAAGATTCATCATCATCTTAATATTTCATTACTCTTCATCTTTCTCAAAATTTTGGAAAGAAGTTCAATTATTCATGTTTATGGGTTTTTTATTTTTTATTTTTTATCTTTTATTTTTCCATCCCTTTTCACATCTTCTCAACATCACCATGATTTTTCATATCTTGGTGTTTCTTGCTTAGTGTTGATAGGGGAATGATATTGTCTTTTCATGTGTTGTGTTTGTGGATTTTCCCACATTTTACCCACCAAGGTTTCAATAATCTTGTGTTGTTATGGGACATCCTCTTGTTTGCTATGTTTGTAGGCTAGTCCTTTATGCATTTGATAGATCATCACCCCAATCCTCATACCTTGGTGTATAATGTCATATTCTATATCAAATAGTAGGTTATTCACACTATTTTACATAATGTTATCCCTTTCCTTTGTCTTTTTGAGAGCCTACTTGGGTTATTTTGGATCCCACATAGTCTCTTAACGGGGCATAATCTTATTCTCTTTTTTTATAAGCCCCATCCTTTTTCTATCCTATCCCACATGTATACTTTTGTTCTTATTTGAAATAAAATGTCTTCTTCTACTTGCAACATCATCTAAAAATATCCTAACCTATTCCATTATGTATCCTAGTTATGCATTTTTTCCCTAGGTACTAATTAATTTTCCTAAATATTGGTCCCCTTTCCACATGATTTAATTAACTTAATTAATTAAATTTTCCACACATAACTACTTAAAATAAATAAAATAGCTCTTTTATTCCCCACCACACATCTCATAACCATATCCAAAAATTATTCTTTAAATTAAATAAATCCCAAGTATCCTCCACCCTCCATATTTTGGGGTGGTACATTCAAGATTATAGCTAAAATTTTAATGTATCTACCATAATGCCTTATTTGCATATAACATGACCTAAAAATGTACCAAATGGTACATTAAATGTGTATCTCTCAAGTTAAGTTATATTTGGAGACTCCTACATCTTTCCAATATCATCCATAAGACTTGAACACAATATTTCACTAGTCCATACACTATCCTATCACCCAAATTTACTTACAAAAAAATATGAATGAGTTATCTAAATACATTAATTAGTTTTCTACTAAATACCATATAAGCATTCTTTGAGCCAAATGACATCATGTTATACATGAATGAGCCCCATTTAGAAGCAACGGTGCTTTTAATCTAGTTATCTGTATTTTGACTTGATGGTACCAAAACAACCTATTAGTGAAGGAATATACTTCTAATGACACACATTTACTAACACACACTTGTTATACCAAGCTAATAACCTATTTAGTTGCAGAAAAAACTAGAACCTATGAGTGACAAGAAACTGCAAACAACACCAAAACAAATAGAACATCCCATTGATTTTTTTCTCAATTAGTTAGGCCGATTCAATGCCAAGAGTGACAAGAAAATTAACATAACTCATTCCATATTCAAAGTGATAGAAAAAAAGATTCCAAACAATAGTAAAATGAAACATTAATTGGGCATTGATTTATGCAAATGGATTACAATGTGTGGAAACAGAAAAAGTACACCTTTTCCTTGCTTAATTTGGGAATAATTAATGATAAATTAGACTTGATATCGCCTTGATCTAGTGTTGTGATGAGTTTTACACATCCACATTTGGCTTTGGGCCCTTCTAAGATAAATAAACTTAACTTTTCCCTAATTTAATGTTGTAAAGTGTATTTATTGACACCTTCACATTAAATTTAGGAGCCTTGTAAATTAATTGGACCTAATCTAGTGTTGTAATGTGTTTTACACATTCGCATTGGATTTAGGGCCCTTTTTAGCTAAATAGACCTATTTTTTCCTTAATTTAATGATGTAAAGTATATTTATTTACACTTTCACATTGAATTTTGGGCCTTCTTGCATTTATGACCTTAATATCATCATTAATAGGCCCCTAAGACCCTATATTATGCATCCCAAGAAATATTTTGATCAAAAACCCAAAAAGATCAACAAATAAGCTTAATTTACACACTCCTCAACACTTTACCAATCAAAATAGGCCCTTGGCCCACTTTCAAGGTTTTGAGTAGGAAAATTTGGGTTTTAAGTTCAAATTTTATGTATATCGACCTTTGGGATCTAATACATGGGATATTAGGTGGATTGCCTATAGAAATGAGCTTTCAAATCATTAAATTTCATTAATTCTACATGTTATCAAGTCAAGAATTCAAGAGTTAAACATTCTAAGACTTCACAAGATCATCTAGAGAGCATTCAAGATCATTTCTAAGGCATTTAAGGGAAAAATTCTTCATCAATTGTTGCATAAATTCAAGATCCATCATCATGTCAAACATATCAAGCATCAAGCATGTTATTGAGATAGTGTTGTGATGTACCATTGAAGATCTAAGATCAAGCATTGCTCTACACCTATTGTCAAGATCAAGATCTACATCCTTCATGGCCATTTCATGTTGAGTTGCAGATCTACAAGACATCATTTACAAGGCATCATTCAAGGTATCATTGTTCATGTTTCATGCCTTCATTTCATTGTCTCATCATTTGGTTTAATTACCTCAAAGGGGTTTGACCAAGGCAAACCACTATTCACTAATAATCAACAAGTTTTTCTCCTTTTTACATGTGTAATTGCAGATATAGGTGTCTTAGAGCATGAAGGATCATTAAAGATTAGGTTACAAGCTTGGAGAAAGTTGTTGGAGTTGTCTACTCATTTGCAAGGTTGTAATCTTCACTAAAAGGTCACCTACAACCTCAAAATCAAAGTTTCAGATCTGTAAACAAAGAGGAATAGAAAGAGAAAACATTGAAGACTAGATTTAGACTTTGAAATTCTAAAAAAACCTAATTGGACTCATTCACCCAGATTGGCGAATGAGTCCCAGTTTAGGTCAATTTTGAGATTTTTAAAATTTTGGATACTCTTTTTCCAGAAACCTATTCCTGTGCAGAAACCTTGATCTAGGACTAATTCGCCTAGATTGGTGAATGAGTCCCATTAGGTCAAAATTTTAGGTTATTCATCATTTTAGGCCTCCATTCAAGCTCTCTCAAATTTCTAGGTACTCCTTTATGCTTTTCCAATTTTTTGTTTTGATTTATTCACATTTATAGTTTGGGCATGTGCAGGATCATGGTATGCCAAAAAGTGGCAATGGAGAAAAAAATACATGTTTCTACGACTCAAAAACGCGAAAATGCTGAGTTGACTTTTTGGGGCTCGGGTGACTACCGAGGTAGAGCAAAAACCTAGATTTAAGAATCGGATATCCGATCCAAATCGGATATTCGATTTTGTTGACACATATATATATATATATATATATATATATATATATATATTATTTCGAGTGACCAAAACTCATTTTTACATTTTCATTCGGCTTAACCGCAACGGGTGCACAGTGGAAAGAAAGCGCAAATCAGATATCCGATTTCAAATCCATCTCCAACAGGTAAAATTCTTGATTTTTTATTTGCTCTAATCAAATTTTCAATTAGATTTGTTTAATTTTAGTTGATTTTTTTCAAAAATAGGGTTTTTGGTAGATTTTATGAAAAATTGAGTTTAGCAATGGATTTTGATGAAAATTGAATGTTTGGTAATGGATTTTCACCTCCCTTAAAAATAGTGTTTTATGTACTTGGATTAAAAAATTAGAGAATTTTATTAATTTTGTTAAAAACTAGGGTTTTTGTTGGATTTTAAAAACTAGGGTATTTTTATACTATTTTCATTTATATTGTCCGATTTTAATTAGATTGATTTGTTTTTATATTTAATCAGGCATTAGCATTAAATTGTTTTGAATCTTGTAGAAAATTTATGAGCTTCATGACCTTGTGTCACTTCACTAATACCCACGTGAGATGTAGTTGTAGACTTATGGCTTCCTATGTTGCAATCATAGCCAATGTTGAGCTTGATTCTTATAACTCTTTCACTCAACATATTATGTCTACCCAATCCATCTTATATTCCCTCCCTAGTCCTACATTACCCATGTCTTTTTTGTAACCTAACATTTATGTGGACTTGGCATATGTTATTTCTAAGGTCCCCAATGATAATCTAGAATAATTGGATAAAGACCTACAATGAATTCAACAATTCTTAAGCATTGAACCTTTGGATGGAGAAGCAATTCCTCTTTTGGATAGCATTGGGAAGTTGGTAAATGATTAGGAAGGGATAGAAGTGTTACGTAGCCTAGCTAATATAGTAGATTCTAATATTCCTTCGGTAGCTAGTTTCACAAAAATTTTGACTAATGCTCAAAATCCTTTTGGAAAATAAGTTTCCTCTCCCACAATAATGCCTTCTATTCCCAACTTTACACCTCCAATCATAGCATCAATGATGGAATATAACAATGGTTTAAACTCAACCTTAGGAATTTCTAGT
>VDFB02178748.1:0-26182 GCA_007258455.2 Sequoia sempervirens
TTAGGGACCACATAGGGAGGTAGTTGGAGATTTTCCAATTTTGGTGGACTTAACATACTATTACCACATCACTTCCACCTTTTAGGACATCATGTGATTATCTCCACCCTTTGTGGTGATTATCACATTATCTCTTTCCCACTTTAGGTGGAGTGATAACTTTTCATAGTTGTCTCAAGTCATAAGATTACGACACTTATCATAATCTTATGCCCTTCTATGTTATCACCTTGGCTATATAACCAAGGGGTATCCTATGTACTATTATCCCATTACATTCTATTCTATTGACAAAATACAGTTTATTCTTGTTTATTCTCTCTCTTTATTCTTGTTCTTTCTATTAGGCCTCTAGATCTTGGGTGGCTACCTTCATAGCCAATTCTTACAAGTACGCACCTCACACAACAACAAGCAACCCAAAAACAAGCATACCAGCAGGCGCTGAAGCAATACCAAGAATAACAAGAATCAACCCAACTAGCAGCCCAATAACAAGCATTGTTGGGGCAACAACAAGCTCAACAACAAGCACTATTAGCACAACAAAAATATGACCAACAACAAGTGTTATTGATATAGCATCAAGTACAAACATACTTGGCACAACAAAATATGCAAGCACCATCCACCAACACACCAACCAATCCACCCATCCCTCCAACAAGTGAACTGCCGCAAAACACCTTCATCCCACCCCCTGATCCGCAAAATGATGTAACGACACAAATCAAGTTACTCTCACAACAAGTGCAACGACACAAATCAAGTTACTCTCACAACAAGTGCTTGATCTTCAATTAGGTAAAACCACAAAAATACCCAACAACTTGTGTCCCTATCCATTTGATAGGAGTCTTGTAATGAAACCATTCCCAAAGGGATTTGAGATCCCCAAATTTGATAAATACTGAGGGACAGGAAACCCTAAAGATCACATCAAGGAATTCCAAGTTCATTGCATGGAAGTCGCATATGATGATACATATCAAATGTGACTATTTCCTAGAAGTTTGGCAAACCAAGTCATGGAATGGCTCTCTCACCTTCCTCCTGGCATCAAAAAGTTCCAGGAAATAGTAGACACATTCATAAAAAATTATCAGTATGGATGTCAGTCTAGAGGAACTATTAGCTCTTAAACAAGGAAAGAACGAATTATTTGCTTCATTCCTACAATGATGGCAATCTAAGGCCAATAGAAGCAAATGGGTCATGCCAGAAGAGCAACGAGTTTGCACTATCATTTCCAATCTCAAAGGAGCCTTGGCATTCCATCTCAAGGTGAAAGGTATCACCATATATGATCAATTGATCTCCAAGGTGCTTAACATTGAACGAGCCCTTATTGCACAAGGATGGACACCCACATATCTTGAACAACAAAACAATCACCCATCCACCAACTAAAATGAAAAACCTCGCACACGGGTGAAAAATAGAAAAAATACCAATGATGGTGTTGTTGATGCCAAAATTGTCATCAGTGCTCCTTAAAAAACCACACCAGGACCCTAGCAACAACCCCAAAACAACAATCAAAACAATCACCAAGCTAACATGGTGACTTAGCATCCAAACAATCAAACAATCAACAATGTGAACGATCAAAGAGGGCCACCCCAGCGAAACAAAAACTCCCCCAAGTAGAAGTACACAACCCTTAGGGAATCAGCTAAATCCATCATGAAGAGACTAGTGGCGGAAAAACTCATCACAATCCCCACTTATGACAATTATCAAGAACCCTTGGTGAAACCACCGTGGTACAATGAAAATCAACCTATGATTTCCACAAGATCAATGGACACACAACTTCCAATTGTATGAGGTTGAAAAAATTAATTCAAGACCTCATTGATGAAAAAATCATAAATGTGGAGTAGTCAGTGGGAATCAAAATCTCAAAATCTACACGAATCCGATGCCTAATCATAACAAAAAAGGGAACAATAACAATGATAAGGGGAAAGGTTCATTCAAAAGCGTGAATCATGTATACGACCATATCGTCACATCCCTAGATGAGTATTGCACTGTTATCACCATCAAAGGAGCCCAAGCTGATTGTGGAGTCACCACAAGAGGTGGAAAAATTACCATTATAGGATCATGTCAGCCTTCTAGAGCACCCACTTCCAACTCAAGATCTATTCCCAATGGATATAATGTTCTTGATTAGTTGAAAAGAACACTAACTCAGATCTCCATCATGGAGTTACTAAAGATATCATCGACCCACAAAAAGATCCTTGAAGAAGCATTGGCTTCATCCACTGTCTCCACGAATCTTGATGCTGAACAATTCCAAGCTATGGTCAAAAACATCATTACCCAGAATATTCTTACATTCTCCAATCAAGACTTTCCCACCCAACCATCTCATAATCGCGCACTCCATCTGGAGGTCCTAGTGCATAAGAACAAAGTCAAGAGGGTCTTGCTGGATGGAGGCATAGGTTTAAACATCTGTTCCCTCAAGCTCATAAAGAATTTGGGAATCTCAGAGGATTCCATTGAAAAAGGAAAAGGCATCATAATCAGGGCTTACGATGATCAAGAAAGAGTGTCTCAGGGCACTATCCAACTCCCTATTCAAGTAGGGCCACCAATTATGGAAACCACCTGTCAGGTTCTTGACCTCGATTTGCCTTACAACATTCTCTTGGGGCATCCGTGGATCCATGCGATGCAGGTAGTGGCATCAACCTTCCACCAATGTGTCAAGTTCACATACCAAGGCCAAGAGGTCACTATACATGGGGATCCTGAACCATTTTCTTACTGCAAGAGCCTAGAAGCCAAATATTACAAAATCCCCCAAGTGCCAAAGAATGATGAAGGCCCATTAACTCCATACATTGATCCAACTACTCTTGCCTCCACTTCTACAATAGAGACACTCACCATCCTCGCCATCTCCGACATCAACGTCACTATCTAGGACAATGGTTGTGGACACTATACAATCCCAAAAAATGCTTTTGTGGAAGGAGAGTTACCAAAATCTCCCAAGTCATGAGGACAACCACAATCAAAGGATCCTTCATCATCCCAAACATTCACAGCAGGCTCTTCCAGCTTCCAAAGTTGGGGAGATCTAGGTCGAGAGATAATAGAAGAGGACCCATCCCATCTCCTATACCAAGAAAATAGACTGGAAGGTGATCTACCTATGGATGATAACAGTAAAGGCTTACAAATGATGATCGCCATGGGCTATGACAGAAACAAAAAACTTGGACAAAATAACAATGGGCTTCTAATACCAATCATTCTTGAGACACAAATGAAAAATATTGGCCTTGGATGTACCCCTCTGAGTATAAACATACATGGCTGAAATCTCCTGGTTAAGATGGTCAAAACTCCTTAGCAAATGGTAGAAACCCTTCAATTACCCGTATCTACTGGTCTACCCTTAGACAATTTCACATTTGACATAACCGATGTCTATAGTAGTAGTGATGAGGAAGATGCCATAGCTGACTTACATAGGATTTTTGAGAATTCTTCTATCCTCATGATTAGTACCATCTCATTTGAGTCAACCAGTCAAAACCATGAAATCAACCTAGTTTACCCCTAGCTCATCAATTACAACCAATGAGGACCGCCAATTCTAGACACTTTCGAAAATGATGAAGCACTCTTGAAATTCATGGAACTGCAGGATAATATTCCATGTGGTGATCATAAAGTAGGATTCATCATCAAATTGGACACACATGCATATTATGGGGAAACAATTGAATCCCTCAGTCGCAAAAGGGAAAAACTGAGAATAATCTCTAGGTCCTTGATAATATTCCATGTGGTGATCATAAAGTAGGATTCATCATCAAACTGGACACACATGCATATTATGGAAAAACAATTGAAAACCACACCGTAGCACTCTCTGACCCAAAAATAGTAAAAAGAAAGGACACATCCGATGGTGAAAACCTATCTCAGGCACCTGAGGATGGGGGATTCAATCTTCCTCTCAGAGCTCTACATCAGGAAATGTTAGTGATTTGAGCTGAAAAGTGCAACCCGATCAACTTAGGGACATAGAAAACCCCACACATCACATTCTATGCTAAGTCATTACTATCAAAGGAACAAGAGCTCCTAGCAACCTTCTTATAGGAGAGAAAGGTCAACTTTGCATGGAGCTATGCTGACATGCCTGGGTTGGATCCAAAGATTGTCATGCACCATCTAGCAGTTTACCCTGAAGCAAAGCTTGTCAGGAAGAAACTCAGGAAAATGCACTTTCAGATTGCTTTGTTAGTTAAAATGGAATTAAAGAAGCTACTTGATGTAGGGTTCATACAACCAATCGACTACCCAGAGTGGGTATGAAATCTGGTACCTATTTCAAAACTCGATGGGGGCATCCAAATCTGCACGGATTTCAGAGACCTAAACAAAGCATGTATGAAAGATGATTTCCCATTGCCTAACATTGACATGATTGTAGACATGATAGCGAGACATGAAATGATTTCTTTGATGGATGGTTTCTCGAGGTACAACCAAATAATGATTGCTAAAGAAGACCAACACAAAATGACCTTCACTTGTCCATGGGGGACCTACTGCTAGAACATGATGCCATTCGGCCTAAAGAATGCTAGGGCCACCTACCAAAGGGCCATGACATTAATCTTTTGTGACATGATCCATAAAATTGTGGAAGATTACGTTGATGACATACTAGAAAAATCTAGATAGAAGAGAGATCACATAGCAACCTTGAGTGCTATTTTCGAGAGGCTGGAGGAATACAAGGTTTGTTTAAATCCAAAGAAGTGCATCTTTGGCATACAATCAGGAAATCTATTGGGATACATAGTGTCAATGAGGGGTATTGAAATAGATCCCACCAAGGTAAAAGTAATCCTCAAGATGGAGGCACCCAAAACATTGAAATAATTGAGAGGCCTCCAAGGAAGGCTTTAGTCTATCCGTAGATTCATAGCACAACTGGAAGACAAGAAAATCCCTTATTCTCACCTACTTCATAAGGGGGTAGCGTACAAGTGGGATGAAAAGTGTGATGAAGCCTTCAAGAAAATCAAAGAATATCTACTCACACCTTCGGTCCTCATACCACCAATCCTAAGAAAGCCACTAATCCTCTATGTATCAACAACAATAGTAGCCCTCAGTGCTCTACTAGCTTAGCACAATGAAAATGGGACAGAGAGGGCCATTTATTACATCAGCCGCACAATGGTCAGGCATGAGCTAAACTACTCATTCATCAAAAAATCATGTCTAGTAGTAGTGTTTGCTTCACAAAAATTCAGACATTACATGTTGGCACACAAAATCAAACTCATCACCAAGATCGACCCCCTAAAGTACGTACTATCAAAGGCAATGCTCATAGGAAGGATGGCCAAGTGGGTTATGATTCTATTTGAATACGACATCGAGTATGTTGAATAGAAAGCAATCAAAGGCCAAGTGATCGCAAATCAGCTTGTAGAAGCACCCATGTATTTAGAGAATCCACTCATATCAGAGTTTCCTGATGAATCCATCTTCAATCTCAACATATCTGACCACTGGAAATTCTACTTTGATGGTTCCTACACGCAACATGGATCAGGAGCCAGTGTCTTCTTCATCACCCCACAAGGGGACTGCATACATAGATCCTACAAGTTGGCATTCCCCTACACTAACAACATTACAAAATACGAGGCTTTAACCATATGTCTTAGAATAATAGTGCAGTGGCACATCATGGCCCTCAGGGTATATGGAGACTCCTAGCTGATAATCAATCAAGTGAACGATGAGTACTAAACAAAGGATGATAAGTTGAATCCATACAAAAAGTTGGTAGAGAGCCTCAAATAATTATTCATTGATATCACATTTGAGCAGATTCCCAGCGCAAATAACAGAGCAACAGATGCCATGGCAATGATTGGATCCCTATTGGACATCCCTCACAACGTCCCGAGACATGAATTCTTGGTAGAGAAACTTTTTGTACCCACATTCAAGGTACTAGAGTCAAAAAATTTGTGCGAAATCGTTGGTCCCAGTGATCCCTGGTACCATGACATTTATACCTACTTGAGAATTGGGGTCCTACCTGTTGACTTACCCTCAAGCCTAAAAAGAACCTTTATCAATAAAGCTTCCCAATTTGTCATCCTAGGAAATAATCTTTACTGTAGGAGCATAGAAGGAACCCTATTACGTTGCTTAAACGTTGAGGAGGCATTGACCGCCTTAACTAAGGTACATAATGGTATTTGTTGTTCACACTCGAGCGGAATGACCTTGGCCAAGAAATTGCTGAGGACAGGGTATTATTGGTCTACTATGGAAAGAGAAACACATGACTACGTAAAAAGGTGTCTACAATGCCAACAACAAGGGGATCTCATCCATGCACCAACTCAAGAGCTTCATCCCATCATCACACCATGGCCCTTTTCGTAGTGGGGGCTCGATCTCATTGGAAAAATCACCCCCACCTCATCCAGTGCCCACAAGTTTATCATTACCGCCACTGAGTACTTTACAAAGTGGGTGGAAGCCATCCCCATGACATACATAATTGGAAAGTAGATATCAAAGTTCATCCTAAACTACTTAATATGCCGATACGGTGTTCCCTAAGCTATTATCTCAGATAATGGGACACCTTTCAAGAATTAGGATGTTCGTGACCTTTGTGACAAATTCAAAATATAACATCACTTTTCTACTCTGTATTATCCCCAAGGAAACGACCAAGCAGAAGCCACCAGTAAAACCATTCAAAAAATCCTCAAAAAGATAATCAATGATGCAGGTCATGACTGGCATCTGTAGCTAAATCTTTCCCTTTGGGCCTATCGAACCAACATCCACACACCAACAAGTGCCACTCCCTTTTACTTGGTCTACAAATCAAAGGCCATATTACCCATCAAGATCAAGCTCTCATCACTGAGAATATCATTGCAAAACCTCATCACGGATGAAGAATACCGAGTATCAAGACTGGATGAGCTGGAGTTGCTAGATAAACAGTGAATAGCAGCATTAAACCACTTATAGGTGTATCAGAATTGACTCAAGCAGAACTATAACAAGAAGATTAGGAGCAGAACCTTCCAGGTCAAAGAACTTGTGTTAAAAGAGAATCAAAAGAATGTCCCAAACCTAGACGGAAAAGGAAAGTTTGAACCCAATTGGTTGGGACCCTTCATCATCACAAAAAGCTACAAGTTAGGGGTATATCGGCTGCCAACACCCGAAGGCGAGCCTCTGCAGGAGCCCATCAACAACTCGCATCTTAAAATTTTTTATGCCTCAATCTTTCAAGGTATAGAACCAAAAAATCAAAAAATCAAAAAATATCCTGAAAGAATGGTTACCCTGATGAAAACCTGGAAAACAGGCGTCTTGGTGACAACAAAAAATTAGAAGAAAAAAAAAATCCAAAATCCAAAAAATCATAAAAGGGATAAAAATAGTAAAGAGAAAAAATCATCCTCTAGTGAAAACCACTTCGGTGGCACTTTGGACAAGTACCTTGGTGAAAACCTGGCAAATAGGTGCCTTGTGTAAATAAGCACTTTCCATCCACTAGATCTTCATGGCTTGTTATGCCATCCATCCATTACACTTCCATCATCCATCACATTCCATATTTCCATCCATCATCCATTGCATCCACATCATAGCTTGGTCTTGTGTTCATTTCATGATCCCTCCTAGTACTACTTGGCCCATTCTCAAGATCAGTTTTTCCTTCCTTTATCGGAGTAGTCTATTGCATCATGCTGGGGCATGTTCTCATCAGATTGGATTAATGTATATTCTTGAAGTCCCTAAAATCAAAAATCCAAAAGCATCAAAAATCCAAAACATTCAAAAATATCAAAATAAAAAGGTGTCAAAAAGTCACTAAAAAAATAAAACAGATTCGCCTTTGTTGAACTATGGGTCTCGAGCCTTGAACGTAGTAAAGTTTGATCTTGATCAACCCTGAGACACTTAGGTTAGTCCTTTAGGAGTCTATCTTAATAAATTGGCAATCCATTTGTTCATATCTCATCAATAATTGAGTCTAGGTCAGTCGAACTACATGGTCTCTGGATGTATAACATAGGAAAGGCTAATCTATTGATCAGCCCTTGAGGCCCCTAAGATAGGTCTTTAGGTCAAAATCACAGAAAACCCCAAAACATTTGAAAATTTGAAAATCAAAACATTTGCAAAATCTTGAATATACCAAAAACATCCTCAAAATAGTTCAAAAAACTCAAAAATCCAAATATTTGAAAAAATCCATCTGTCTCATCTCACTTTCACCCGCAATAAACATCACCCATAATAATCAATCATCAGCCTCAACCTTTGGTGAAACAACTGGAAACAAGTCTAGCAGTTCAAAAGTGAAAAGTCAAAACGTCAAACTCTCAAGTCTAGGTCAGTAAGTAAACGAGTTGGTCAACTCTTTGTGTCAATAGCCTATCATCCAATCAGTCCCATATCAAATCATTTGATATCATCATGTCCTAGGATGCATCCTTCCTACAATGGACATCAACATCAGGCATCACCATAGTTTAGTCTTGGCTAGCGGTATTCAAGAACATCAACTTGTTTGTTTACTTTGTCTTTCTCTTTGGATTTATCTTATTGCACTCATTCCAAGGACCTCTCGATGATGTCCAAACAAAGGATTTAGAGAGATAGGAATGGGGCAACAATCATTATCTTTTGTTTACTGTGCTTGTTGGATATTTTTGTAATATAACCTTGCTTATGTGTGATTTGTTTAGGTGTAGGAAAGGTGTTTTAAGTATCTTGTTGACCACATAGGAAGGCTTGCTTTCCTATGTTTTGGTCTGAAATGTTTGGAATATATGAATTGCATTTTGAATAAAGTTTTGTACGCCAGGTGTGAACAAGAATACTCCTATCTGATTGTCAAGTCAAAGTCCATCACACTAGGTACAACACCATCTTGGTTCTTTATACCTTGATGCATCGTACCCCGTGTGTAATCAAACATAAGGTAATTGGCCATTTTGAAAATCCCAACTCCTTGGAAAATCATCATCATCATCATCATCATCATCCCGTGTCTTGTTGGAATCTCTTGCTTTCTTCTATCTTCTTTCACACTAACATGGTATCATGACAGTTAATCACAAATCATTATCGTTACTACATTCATCCTGCATCCACAAAACTGTTAGCATATTGCATACTGCATATCATATCACATAGAAAACATTAATCATTACACATGCTTTGCATTTCCGTCCATATATAATATAGATTGGTTATTCTAAGCATCTCATAAACCATACATATGCATCCATTATATAAACACAAAAGCAATAATCCCATAGGATTATAAATATCTGCATCATCATAGCATCATTTACATTCATCATATCATAGCATTGCATAATCATCCCATATCACATATAAGAATCCATTACGCCATCACATATACATCATATATCATATATCAAAAGCATTCATTTGTATATCATAACCATCATATCATAACACACACACACACACATATATATATATATATATATATATATCATTTCATAAAACATCATTTCAACATATCATATCATCACATCATCATCAGAGCATCATAAGTGCATATCATACATGAGAAAATTACACACATCTTATCATCCATCATAGCATAAAAATATAGATCTATTAGTCTAAGAATTTTCATACCATAACATTTTGCATACATCATGAGAAGTGCATAAGAAAAGGTATGAACAAAAAAAGAAATGCATCCATACATCATTTACATTCATCATATCATATCATCATCATAGTATACATCACCATATAGTGCATGAGAAAAGATAATAAAAAAGAAAAAATATTGGATCATCATAACATAAAAGATATTGAAAAAGAAAGCATCTCATCACATTTGCATCATCACATAGAACATCATGCACATCATAACATCACATAACATTATGGCATAAGCATGATATAAGAAAGCATCATAACATCATTGCATCACATTGCATAGCATATAGAAAGTAGAGGCATCCATAAATGCATAGAATTAGAATAGAACACATCATATAGCATCAAATCAACATCATCTCGTATCATATATATCATCAAAATGTATACTATCATGATACAAAAAGAATTGGATCAAGTGTATATCAAATATATGAGTACAATCGGCCCATCGAGCTATCAAAAATGATCCCATCGGGTGCAAAAATAATCCTATATTTGATCAAAACTAAAGCCTAACCTTACTGGCTGTTTCCCTTGCCACCTGCTCTCTCCCTGTGGTCCTCTGCAAGTTTTTGGCCTATCCTCTGTGAAAAATATGGCACTCGGGCTGCTCTCGGCATGGCCTGGTAATAGTGCAACTTGTAAAATTGGCCTCTTGGATGGCCTCCCTGTATGATTGAAGTGACACTGTGCTCTAAGAGGAGGATGCAAACATACTCTCAATCTGCTACCGTCTGCCCATCTCTGCCACTGCCTATAGCTCTACAACCTATCTCTGTTGGACCACCTGGTCCTGCTCTAACCGTAGTTGATCCCTCTCAGCTATTAGTGCTTGTACTTGGGCCTGTAACTGCAAATTCTGGCCATCGTTGGGGTCTGGCTAGAGGGGTGGTTGTACGGGTGGTTGATCATGGCCCCCATCTCTAGGTGGTGTTGGGACCCTATCTTGTAGTCTTTGATCCTGATCCTGCCGTCCTGGGTCTGGATCTTGTCTCTGCTGGCTCACCTATGGATCTGGGAGTGGCTAATCCTGTGGCCCCCTATCCTGATTGGGTGGTGGTCCTCTGCCTCCTTGGTCCCTATCTTCATCCCCTCGGCCTCGACCTGCCCCTCTGCCTCTGCATCGAGCAGATGGTGTCCCTGGAATTGTTAGATGAAGAGGTGGCCTAAACTAGTCTTTGTATTCCTATGTGGTCCTTGCATCTGCCTGACCCTGGCCATAAGGCCATGGCCTAGCCACTAGCTTCATGAAACTCTACACTGCCTCGTGTGCAGGTATATAATGGCCCCAAGAGCTCTGGCTTGTAGTTCGTGCAAAAATGGCCACATACTAATAATTTGGCCTATCCTGTGCCTCATCGAACTGTCTCTAAACCATGCCTGGTAGGTACATCTCAACCATCGTGTCCTCCCCGCCCTACATCAATTTGTCCTGGTGGGAAAATAAAAGCTGTTGCACATCGTCGAACCATGCAAGCCATCCAAGATATGGCCGCCAAGTAAAAGCACACATATCATCGAGAACTCTCTTCCAATGAGGAATCCCATGCCATCTTGTATGTGTGAAAGAAACACCTCCACATTATTGCCAAACAACCAGATCATCTGGCTCCATGGTAACTAGAACATTTCTCAAATGGAGCATAAAAAATGTGCTCCCAAGTCCAGATGTGAAGCAATGTAACTCTAGCCCCAAGAGCTCGACCGTCAAGGTATGTGAACTCGTGCAAATATTTGTACAGTGAGGCTAGAAAAATTGGCCCCCACGTAAAAAGTGTTTGTCGCCGAACCATGTGCTCCCAAGCGAGCCCCCATCTAGGACTGAAGTATCAACCCCCCTGATCTGGTGCGACAAGACTCGATATGATGGTCGTAATAACAAGGTGGAAGGGTGACACAAAGAGCCTATAATGCTCTAACTTGATATGACCCTCACATAAAATAATCTGATCAAGGCCCATAACATTGTAGCATGCCTCCCTCCCGACATCCACATCGTAAATCACCCACTCTCTGTAGATGGGCAATCTGTGGATCTACCACACGTTCTCTAGTGTGATCGTCACCTCACCTTTTGGGAGGTGGAAAGAGGATGTCTCGATGTGCCATCTCTCAGCGAGTGCCATCAGCATACCCAAGTGGGACCAAACGGGCAGAGCATAAGTGATGTACCAAAGTCTAATTTTCCCTAGGTGCTATTGCTCCCTCTTAGACAGATCATATAAAATGCTGAAAATATCTCGGGACTTGTGCTCACGTGAGTAAAGTATCATTGCCTCCTCCTGCATCAGGAAAGCCATCACGTTAAAATTCATCAAAAATAATCTTGATCCTGGCTTGTCTCGGTGTACCCCAAAAAGCTTCAGTGTCACTGTCTGTGGGTGCGGTGCAGTTTGTGAACTCCAAACTGTGCCACTAAGAACTTCTTTGAACCTCAAACTTCGCCATGACATCACAGTTTGGACATGCGGCTGAGTTTGACCTAAACCTTAATTTCAAAGAGAACTGCAGTGGTCCACTTTGCATATGCGGCTGGGTTTGGAATTTAAACCCTAATTCCAAACTGCACCATGGCATCGCTACTCATAATTGCGGTGCAATTTGAGGCCGAGCGGTGCCATTTGAAGTTTTCAGCAGTGCAGTATGGAACCGCTCCTAAAAGTTAAGTTTTCTAGGCTAATAAATGCACGCGTAAATCAAAAAAAAAAGTTGGGTCAAGTTGACTCACGGTGGTCCCGTGCCAGGAATCCTCTAGTGTGTCCATACTCTGTCAAAAATGTGTCAAGGAAGCTGTCGTTGCACCATCTCTCCAAAGGGTCAGAGCTTAAATTTGCAAAATCTGTAAAGGTTGAATGTGAAAATGAATTGGAAGTGGCCCCTCAAGGGCTATTTAAGCCTAAAAATTAGGGTTTTTTGACCCTGTTTAGCCGTCTTGTCAGGGTTTTTGACCCCCCGAGCTTGTGTTTGTCTGTTTGTGGGCCATTTTTTGTGTTTTATCTTGTTTTTTGACCTTCTGGAGCCTTTTTGGACCCGACGGGCACCTTGTCCTCTTTTTTTCACGAGATTACCCATAAAGTTAAAATTTTCATCCGATCTCTTGAGGGGGTAGCATGTTAGCATGTTTCACCCACTAAGGCAGTATTGGGGAAAGTTTTGAAATCAATTTTATTTTGTCTTTTGATCGAGACAGTTTATTCTTTGAACTAACACAATAATGCAATGCTTCAAAGAGGGGAGAAATGTAGACACGTAAAATGTACTGATTGGCATTACACACTAGATCTTGATTGCTAACACCATTTCAACCTGAATCATCCTCTTATCTTGTCATCATTCTTCATCCCTTAATTAAATAAATAATCATTTATCTAATTAAGTCATTCTCTCTTGTTAATTAAATCAATCGATCTGATCTAATTAACCCTATATCTCTATTTAAATTAAATAATTCATTTTATTTGATTAAATCTCTAAAGTCACCCTATTAAATTAAATAAATTAAACCTTGTTTGATTTAATCCAGCATCATCCCCTTTAATTAAATAAATCAAAATATTTATTTAATTAGTCTCTAAATCACATTCTTCTCATCTTTTGATTTAAATCAACCCATAAATCTAAATCAATTGGTCACATCATCTAATCCCTCATTAAATTAATTAACCCTTGATTAATTTAATTCTAATCCATGTCCCATCCTCTAGCTTTTGCCACTTGCACTTGAAAATACATTTAATTCATTTATTAAATCTCTATTTTCTCTCAACTTGGCATCTTTTAGAGAATATTCTTCCAAATTTGAAATCCCTCCAAGTGGAATTTGTCCTTCGAACAAGACATTTATTCCTTCTTTCATGTATTTATGCATTGAGCCAAGTGGCATTTAAGACATTCTTTTTCCCTCTTACATGTCATTTCACTATTTTCAAATTTCAACTAATTGTATTTGTGGGCACATTCATCAAAATGTGCACATCCTTTGCCCATTCACATCTTGACAAGTAGCATTTGGCCATTGGTTGAAAGTTATTCCCACATTGCTTCATTTTGGGAATTCTTCCATCTTGTCTTTCTATAAATAAGAGGTTTCTCTCCTCATTTGATATCCACAATTTGAGTAAACTTACTATACTCAATTTCATCTTCAAGCGCATCCATCTTCATCCATTTTATCAAGTTTATAGCTAGATTATGCATATTTTTCATCATGGAGCTCAATTGAATCAACATCAAAGTGCATCACTCATCAACATTACATCATAGGAGTTGGGAAAGGGCCAATTTTCACATCAAATTGGCACCAATTCCCCCATGGGATCAAGGGCTTGCTTGCTTAATTAGGATTTCATTGCTTTCTCATTGTGTTCTTCATTTTATTTCCTAATTTGAGCTTTGATAATGGATTTCATGGGGAATCTTGTTTCTCACTTGCATTTTATCTAACTATGTGTTTGTTTATTATGTTATGTAGGTGCTAGGATCAGGGTTCTACAGGTCACATTCAAGAGATTTCTCTTTGAAGATGCACCTGTTTCTTTCCTTCCACAAATGCCACACCACCAAAGAAGGTGCTAGTACCAAATACCATGCCAATAGCCAAACTTGTTTGCAATCAACCAACTACTCATAAAATCTCTAAGTTTGTCCTTAGGTCCTTGTAGACCAAGGTCCCTTGTAACCAATCCCAATAGGAGGTAGCCATGGGCCATGTGAGAAATAAGTGATCCACATCCTCCACCTCTTGTTCACATAACATGCATCTGGATGGGCCAGCTATCCCAATCCTCCTTAATCTTTTTCCTGTAAAAAAATGATAATGAAGGGCTACCCAAAGGAAAGCACCAGCTTTGGGGAAAACTTCATGTTTCCAACAAAGGGTTGCCAACCTCGCTTTATCTTTGCATTGGGGAATTTGGATACGGATTCCAGCTTGGCTGAATATTCTCCTGATGCGCCTCCACACCAGATAATAGTATTGTTACCCACTTTTTACTTACAGCTCAGGTCAAGTCAGATTTATTGGTTTTAATTGCTAAAAAGCCTTTCGTTACCTATTAATTTTTTCACTCCGAGTTAAAACAAGTAAAACTGGATGAAGTTCATCGTTTTAAGGTACAATTTTTTTCATGTTTTGCTGATTGAATGTTCAGTAATCATCATTGAGACCATTTTGCATGTGAATCATAGTTTATTGTGCAAACGTCTGAAACAGAAAATTGAAAAGATTTGCATAATAATGCTTTTATTCATTCTGTAAAAATGTTGAATTCCACACAAGCCGTGGAAGTAACTTTTCTGATTCTTACGATCAAAGGAAGAATGCATAAATAAACTGTATGCTATACAACTGAAAATAACAGAAACATAGGGTAGGAGGTGATTCGTCATTGCCTGGAATGACGAATCGTTGACAGTTGAAGACGTCAGCTCTAGCTCCAATTTCAGTTGTAGCTTCCGTTCCAGCTCCAAAAGCGTCTGCAAGGAATATGAAAGAGGACGTTAGAGTTAATCTCTAAGCAATAACGGATCAATCCTATCATACATCTATGCTACCAACAGAAATATAACATGCAGTCGATCAAGCATCCATCAGATAACTGCAAAAAATCAGAAAATGAAAGAATGTAAGTCAATGGAAGCTTTCAGCTTCTTGTATTTTGCTGACATGTTTGTTTCAGTGTGCAGGAGCAGGTTTATCATGTTCATTTATCAGATATGTGGAGTAAAACGGGCTCCCACAAGGGTAGAGCTCGGCATATCAGGTAAATACCTCTCATTCACATCATACATGACAGTCATTGATATCAACTACAGTTTAAATAAGAAGCTGTCATAAAAGCAACTCATAGCAGCAGTGTTCAATTCAACAACAACATCCATAATATGAGAGATGGTGATAGAAGTTTTTGCAAATGAATTACAAAGAACGTAATGTCAAATAGCCAATAGCTATAGAAATAGCATCAGATCAAAGCAAAAGAGACAGTGAAACAGTGAAAAGTATTTCCAAGTAATTGTACTGGAACAACAATGTCAATATATCTAAAACAGTTATAAACATGCTATAGTTTGGTCAAGTGAATCAACAATACAAAAATTTCTGTCATTTTCTACTTATGATCATGCATATCAAGTACCTATTTTCAGCTTAAAGACACCATTGTGTTCATACAAAGAACTAAGAATGATCGGTCTCTTGATCAAGTTTATGCACAGCAGTATGGAGGACAACAATGACAGTCATTTGCAAGTTTCTTTTGTCAAAGACAGAGTGATAGCATGACATTGATCTTAGGTTCCGAATGTATGCATATTCATGAAAGTGACCAAATCCACAGAACATATTTATGTTTTCATTGCTAAATGATTCAATTTTAAATCCATCAACACAGGAAATCAAACAAAAAGAGCTACAACAGTGAGAATTAAAGAGAACTTGAAGGACATTTAGTACAGAAGGAAAGATAACTATTCTTCACTTCTTTGAAGGAAAAGAAAGACATACTTTTGTTCTATATTTTCATTGAATTTGGGTAAGCTTTTGGCTTCAGATCTCTAAGACAGTAAAAAAAGAAAATGCAGCCCATGGAATTTAGATACAGTGAGAGATTAACAATAAACCAGAGGAGTTTTTTTAAAAAATATGAGAAAAGCTTGTTTTTAAAACAGAAATCAGATTTCTATGAGTTACAAAATGCCCAGATTTAGCAAAAAACGTGGCTGTATGTCTATAGAAATTGAAGTATTTTGTCTGTTGTAGCTCCAAAATCAGAATTTTATGCTCATGGTGCAGCTTGCAAAGTATTTCTATTGCAGATTCAAAAGAACATAAACCAGATTTCGAAGTTCTTCATCTCTTAAGAGTTCAAGTTAAACATTTTTTGCAGAAATCAAAAGGAAATCTTCATGTACTAGCTTAAAAGTGAAGTATGTTGCAGATCTAAAGAAGAAAAGACCAGATTTTACTTTATATCATGTTTGTTTCTTTATTTCTGGAAAAGACGCTTCAAAGAAATCATGATGTGGCTGTTTTTTCTACAAGAAATCAAAGTATTTTATCTCCTGTGAGTTCATGATGAAACTTTTTACAGAAATCAAAAGAAAATGTCCATGGTGCAGCTTAAATAGAGAGAAATATTGCAGATTCAAAGAACAGAAGGCAGATTCGAGTCTATAGCAAGTTTATTCTTTATTTTTAAAGAAAATACTTCAAAGCTTCAAGTTCGCAGCTTACAAAAATGAAGAAACTTTCAGAAAAATGCAAGTTCGCAGCCAGATTTGCATGAAAAGAATAAAAGGTGGACTTTTATTCAAAATACCTCATGAATCTTCATTTTTTCGCATTTGAAGAGGAATACAGCAAGTTCACAACTTTAGATCTTCATAGCAGCCAAAGAAAGTGTAGATTCATGCCCAGATTTGCAAGAAGATCACATAGCAATGAAGGAACATCATTTATAGCAGAAAATCGCGTCCCAAAGTGCCTCAACGTTTTTTCAAAAAATGTCATGCTCTTATTTCGGCTCAAAAATGACCAGATTCGAAGTTCCTCATGGCAGAAAATACCAGAACAAATCAAATTCGTGGCTAGGGTTTGAGGAGTGGCGGCGCCCAGCAAAGGAGAAGCAAACAAATAAAATGCAAATGAATGCCTTTGTCTTCTTTTAGGGTTCGAACCCTAAGTGTTCGCCCTCATTTTCCTTTTCCTCTTAGCTTTATTCCTTCAAGTCAATAAGCTAAGGTTTTTTTTAAATTTAAATGAATGCTTAGGAAATCTTTTAATTTTGCATTTAAAAAAAAATCAAAATGTAAGATCTTTATTAAAATTGATTGACAAATCATTTTAATAAATGATTTTATTTAAAAAATGCAAAGTTAGTGCTTGGAGACTTATTTTAATTTTTTGCATTTTAAAAGCAGATGTAAATCTTTATTAAAATGATTTGTTAATCATTTTTAATAGATGATATTTAAATGCAGAATTAAAATTTTGATCTTGCTAGGTGGTATTCCAACTTGCACTTTAGAAAATTGTAAAACTTTATTTTTAAAAGTGATAAATTATAAATCACTTTTGAAAAATAAATGTTATTAATGCAAGTTGAAGATATTTGAGATATGACAAGAGGAGCCTTTAAGTGGAGCATTAAATCTTGGAGATATGACAATCTGTTTATGTCAAGTGGAGGTTTTGGGTTGCTGGATTCAGGGGAGGAGTTTTTGACTGATGTGACACCTTTTTTGGAGTCTTTTGAGTCCTCTTTATGAGGATTTTTGTTCCTATCCGGGTCTGGGAGACTTTTTCCTATTTTGGGTAAGTTGTTGAAAGTTTGAGAGCCTTCTTTTAGGGCATTTTTACCAAATCCGACCCCTTATCCAAGGTGGGGCCCTTTTTCTAGGGTTAGGGTGAAGAGTTTGAGCTTATTTATTCTCTTCCTCATTTCCTTTTTAAGGATGCAACATTCTGGAGTGGAAGAGGCTTTGTACTTTTTGGAGAACAGGGTTCTATTTTGGTTCCAAGTATTGTATCAGACTTTGGAGTATGTATTTTCAGAGCCTTTGAGGGCCTTTATACAACATTTTGGATCTATTTTTGGTGTCATGTTTGTATGCAGATTGGTGATTGATCTTTCTTTTCTGTGTTTCTTATCTGAAACCTTTTAAGTTTGTCTCATTTTGGCATCTTTGTGACTAGGAATTCTCTTCACAGGTTAAGGGTTGTATCAATTTTTAGATATATTTATTGTGATTAATATCCTTTAAATATCATTATGATTTCAGATCTTCCTTTGAAATATTTATGTGTTGAGGATTTTACCAGTTATTGTATCATCATATAAATGGCTGTAGGTTCATTCTGTGCTAAGGAAAGTGATTTTGGTGTATCACCCATTAATTAGTTTAAATCTGCAAGTTATTTTTATCCCTTTTCTTCCCCTTTTCCCCCTAAAATCTTTAGGTTTGAAGAGCAATAAAAATATATTTTTATTCAATAGGAACCGGCCTAGAATTCGGAGGTTTCATTTTCAGTATTGCATATCCCACATGTAGAATTTGAGTCCCATGTTATGCCAGATTGCTAAGCTTGAAAATATCAGTAGGGTGCAAATTTGGTGCATAATAGTATCTTCCCTATTACTGAACAAGATCATCCTATTGGTTAATTCCTAGGTGACAACATATTTCAAATCTTGTGGGAGTGGAAGGCAGCCAACATCTTTCCATTTAGTTTGACCATTACCCAAGTCATCGCTATTATACATATAGTTTTCCACCTTGTCCCTGAATTCGTCCTGAAGTCTTTCCACATATTGCCTCAGCTCAAACATCTCTATCAGACTTCTGTGGCCATCGCAAGAGTTAGACAAGAATAGTGCTTTTCTTCCATCCCTGATTTTCCATGATAGGTGTGTTGGAAATATGTTCCTCAAACTATACACGCTGAAACTTCCATTAGAGCTAAGTCGATGTGACATCTTCATTGTTTGGCCGACTAGAAGCTTGATTCATTATGTTTTGAACAGGTCGCTATGACCTTGCAAATGTCTTGCCAAAAGGTTGCACTATGGAGTCTATCGCTGTGACATAGTGTATTCGTTATGACCTCATAGCGCTTGGGAGACCTCTGGCCGATAGGCCATTCAATTGTATTTCGGGGAGACTCTTGGTGACCATGATCTTCGGTGTAACACGGTAGCTCGGTGAAGCATCTTAGCGAAAGCTAATGTCTCACCGATAGGAATACTGCTGGTGTCTTCGCCGTAATGTATGGCTTGGTGAGAAGTCCCAACGAACAGAGAAAGTCACGCTGATGGGGAAACATCCATACGTTCTTCGGAGTAACTCAGAGCGATCAGAGAAACCTCTTAGCAATGGTGAATGTCTTGCCGATAGTCGATGGCTATCAAGGTAACTCTTGGCGACAGATGAAGCTTTTGGGGTAAGTCATAGAGCTCGGTGAGAAGTCTTAGCGAGAGCTACATGTCTCGCTGACATTGTTTTATGTTGGAGTCTTCGGGGTAACATATGGAGATTGGTATGTTCTCTTAGTGAAGGGCAATGTCTTGGCGACAGGTGAACACTTCGGGGTAACCTTTATGTCTCAGAGAAACCTCTTGGCGATATCGGTATGTCTTGTCCACTATCTTTTGGAGCTCGATATGACTTGTGTCTTTGGTATACCTTTGGTGACTCACTATGATCTCCTGGCGAATGCTATAGGTCTCGGGTGATCGCCAAGGATTCCTCGTGTAGCCTGTATGGAGCTTGATAGAACATCTTGGCGATAACAGAGTCTCTTGGCGACATCGATATGAATTCTATGTGGCATCGGCGAGACACTGTTAGTGTCTCACCGAGATGCCAGTACATTGCGAATTCTATTGATCGAGTAAGACCGTCCTATGTGGAGTCTCGTGGATCAATAGGAGGAGCCATCGGGGAACAGCTTGGAAGATAGCCGGGCCATTTATGGTTCTAAGGAGGAAGTCGACGCATTGCGGGAATGCCATGGATATACTCTGAGATTGTAGATTGTGATCGGGTTGGATTATCAATTGATTCATTGGTTGAATCAACAGGTTGTTGAGTGATTGTATCAGTGGATGAATTTTGTGGACTGTAACGTGAAGATTCTTGTACAAGAATGTTAATTGTGAATGTTGTATAATGACACTAGAAAGATAAGTCTAGAATTTGTATGTAATTTCATTATTGTAATACAAAGTGATTTCTCTTGGTGTGGTGGGTTTTTCTCCCGTAAGGGTTTTCCCACGATATCCGGTGTTCATGTGTGATTGTCAAATACTCTGTTTCTGTTATCTATTTCATAGTGCATCTTAATTGGACTGTAATTGTAAAATTTAAAAGTATATCTGCATTCTTTCCCGAGGTATTGACATTAGGAGAATTGTTTTTGCATATGATTTTCCTTACAAGTGGTATCATAGCCTGGCTAGTTGTGTTATCCTTGTGGGTACGTTGGGTTTTTTGAGTCAATTCTGTTCAGTGGGAGTCTTGTAGAAAATTGTTATTTCTGATTATAGGTTGAGATGGCTAGTACATCTAGAAATTTTGAAATAGAGAAATTCAATGGCAGTAACTTTGAGTTGTGGAAACTCAAGATGGAGGATCTTCTTGTTGACTGTGATCTTTGGATTGTTGTGGCTGGAGTGAAACCTACAGGCATGAAGCAAGAAGATTGGGACCTTGCAAATAGGAAATCTAAGGGGCTAAGGCTCTTGTAAGTGGTTGAATGAGTTAAACAAACTAACAATGCATCTACACCTCTAAATAGGACATTACATCTAAGATTTAAGAAATTTAAACTAATTTAAACTAGAAATCTTTAGAAATTTGTCCTATTGCTCTCTAACTCTAAAGATCTCTCTAATCTACTTTGCTCTCAGATTTTAGAAGCTAATTAGACTATTGAAATGACACTTAGAGAATGAGAATTGAACTATTCTATTTCCTATATGATTAAATGCTTAAAACTATTGTGATTGCTGCCATGATTGCAAATGTTGGATGCTAGATGGATGTTGGATGGATGTTGGATGCTTGATTGCTGGATGAATGCTGGATGCTTTGGAAAACCTACAGAGTAAGATTGCATAAGTTGGGATCCATTTTCTGTAGCCAAAGAGCTGTATTTATAGCTTTCACGGCAGCACATTTGCACAAGGATACGGGATAAGAGGCTGGGATTCAATCTAGAGAATTGAAGGGCATGGGATGAGAAGATGGAGCTGATCATGGAGGGACGGTTTTCCCCATGCAAAACACTAGGCAAGATGAGGGAAGGTGGGTGAGAGAACTTCCTGCAGGTTTGTCCCCAAAGCTCTTCCTGTGAATGACAGTAGAATTAATTAATTTTTGAAAATTTAATTTTATTGGTGAGTGAATAGTGGTAAATGATTTATGCAATAATTCCAAATAATTCCCCACCTAATTTTAAATCTCTAGCAAAAGAGGAATAAATAATTTAATAAATCAAACTATAGAGTTTGTTTATTAAATTAAAACAAAAGGAAAATGATAATTAAATAAAAGATTTTAGATATCTTTATTTAATTAAGAAGAAATGTGATTAGGTAATTAAATAACACAAATTATTTAAATTATGTATTTAATTTATGATAGAAATATAAAAGAAGTAATAATGATAATAATTAAATAAAACAAAGTTTTTAATTTTGTTTATTTAATTAAGAGATAAATAATATGATGAAAATGATAATAATTAAATAAAACAAAGTTTTTAATTTTGTTTATTTAATAAGGAGAGAAAATAGAAGAATTAATAATATAAATAAATATTTCTATTTATTTACTAAGTAGATGAATTTAAGATAAATTAATCAAATAAGTCGTATTTAATTAATTAGATTCTCCAGACCATTTTTAGGTGTCTACATTTTGCCCCTCTTTGAAGTGATGTGTTTACACATTGCTTCAAAGAATGATTTTGCCTTAGCTGCCAATATTGACAAAAAGTTTGAATTATGCCCCAGACTTGCCCCAGAAAATGAATTTTGAAATGATAATGATATATGCCCCCACGGAAGATAAATTGATGAATTTTGAATTTTTATGATGATTCGATGATGAATTGGTGAAGAAATAATTTATCTCCCTCGGCCAAAATTGGTTCAAAATGCCCTCGATAGATAAGACTAATTCCTCGTGGTTGAAAAAATAAATAAATCCTATGAAAATCCCACAAAAATAACCTACAAAAGCTCAAAAGGTCATTTTCAAAAGTCATTTGTGCATTTGACTTTGACAATCTTGTGATAGAGACCCTCAGAGTGCTAGAGCCTCAAGATGTCGATCCCTTACCACACCCACCGACTCGAGCATGTGTGACGTCACAAGCATCTGGTCGATTATGGACCTCCGGTACGTACCCCAAATCCTCCTCATAATTCGTGCTTGTACGTTTTTATCATTTTGCACGTTTTTATGTTTCTAGCGCCCGACAGACGCGGTTTAGCGCGTCTATTTTTTGTTGTAGTGTGCCATAGTTTTAGCACGCCCATCGAAATGTTTTGCGCGTCCATAGATTAGGGTAGCGCGTTAGATTTTTAGCGCGCAGGGTCAAATTTGCAGCGCTTCAGTAGTATTTTGTAGCGCTTCAGTAGAAATAGCGCTTTAGGTAGATTCTGTAGCGCTTCAGTAGGATTTTGTAGCGCTTCAGTAGAAATAGTGCTTTAGGTAGATTTTGTAGCGCTTGGAAGTATAGATTGATGAAAAATTGTGCACTTTGATTTTTTATTTCGTCAATTTGTTGATCTCATCTATTTTAGTTTGATTGTGACTAAATAAATGGTAAACGATCTCATGATGAGCGAGATCCATTGATTGATAATAATTACCCTCATGATAGGCGAGGAATAATTAAACTTTCTGAAGGAATGAACCCGATTGATAGATGAGGGTTCCTTTTTGATAAATTGATAGTTTGATAGGTAAAGCACAATTTTTTAAAATTTTGATGACCTCCTGATGTTTGATATTCTGATTAAAATGTTCCTCTTGTATGATGACAGGAGCGTTTAGATGTTATCTAGGTGCGAGAGCAGTTCCCCTGGCCTTTTGATATGATACCATGACTTTCAGCGGATGAGAGGCAGTACATTACCGATTGTGGTTTAGCCTCATTACTAGATATGCCCCATATTAGACTTAATAGGGGTCTATTGATAGCCTTAGCAGAGTGGTGGCATAGTGACCACAACACCTTCCACTTACCTACTAGTGAGATGACCGTGACGCTAGAGGATGTATGGCGTATTCTTCGCATTCCTTTTGTTGGGGAGATTGTCGTGCATGATGCAGAGGAGGTTGGTGGGGTAGAGTCCATGCGAAGACTCTTTCAGGATCCCCATGTTGCGGGAGAGTGGGTTCCATGGGTAGAGATTTATGAGTCATATGCTCCACTTCCTTCAGTTTTGGCCAGCTTTATTGGTGGATTCCTTTGTCCTAATAAGAGGTCAAAGGGTCTATCTCTTGGATGGGGTCAGGTATTAGAGGGTATGGTAGTACACAAGATGAGATATGCTTGGGGCATGTGCATGCTTACTCAGCTATACCATGATTTGCACTGGATTGTGTACCTCGGAGGCAGCAGTTTATCGGTGGGAGCTACCCTTCTTCAGGTATGGGCATGGGAGCATATTGTTGTTACACGTCCTATGCTGGTGTTATCAAGACCAGTGACGAGACCTTATGTGTTTCGTTACAGAGGCAGGCCTACCCAGCATATGATGGGTAAGCTAGATTATTGGAGGTGGATTATTGATGATGTGGAGACAGTGACCTGGCGTCCCTATTTAGACTGTGATGATTGGGATGATGATAATATTGAGTTGGGTTTCTTGGCCGATTCGATGTATTTGATCGGGAAGAGCCCCAGGATCTTGGAGCAATTCCTATTTCATCGTGTCTACAGGCAGTATGGGATTGTGCAGTGTATGCCACAGGGAGTAGCGCACTATGAACGATGACGGATAGATGCCAGTGATTGGGGTCCATGCTTTCCTTATGGGGCACTTGTTGAGGGTTATCGTGCTCTACAGCCATCGGCCTAGGATATGCGGTGAGACATTGTTGAGGCACCTGTTACTCCCGAGTACGGACAGTATTTGGCTCTGCACCCTCCTCCTCATATTACCATTCCAGATGAGCTAGTACCAGCACCAGCACCAGTAGCTGCAGAGGGTGGTCAGGTTGGTCAGAGACGGGGGAGAGAGGAGGATGTAGATGTGGACGTGGAGGGCAGTGATGAGAGTGACAGTGATGAGAGTGATGATAGCAACAAGGATAGCAGTGATGATAGTAGTGATGATGATGGTGGAGATGGGGGGAGAACGAACGTAGCAGGTACTATTGAGCCATCGACTAGTGCACCTCGTAAGAGGTAGGCCATTGCTTCCTCGTCGGTAGAGCGATCAGAGGTTGCAGGTTTACAAGTGCAGGTTCAGACTTTACAGGGACAACTAGCACAGGTGCAGGGATTACTAGCACAGACGCAAGCCCAGATGCAGGCACAGCTAGCTACTGCACAGACACAGATTACCTCTCTGATTGGTGAGAGAGATGAGGCCCTACAGATAGCAGCGACAGCACAGGCTTAGCTAGCAGGTATACGAGCACAGTTGACCACTGCCCAGGCACAGATCACAGCCTTGACTGTAGAGCGAGATACTATTAGACAGGCAGCAGAGATAGCACAGGCTACTACAGAGAGATTGCAGAGAGTGGCAGATGGGACCTCTATGGCAGATTACATGCAAGAGGCCATGCGTCCAGGTGCTGAGATTGAGTTTTACAGGAGCCGCTATCATGAGCTTTGCCCCCTAGAGCAGAGAGTCAATTATGCCCAGTCTCGCTCAGAGAGGACTCGTTCGAGGACAGTGAGTAGAGGTGTGACACAGCCTCTTCCGAGAGATCTGAGAGATCCGAGAGATCCTGGGACATCTGGTGGTGGTCATGATACTGGCGCGAGACCTGCTCCTTCTGGTGCGAGTACCACTTGAGATCATTTGTGTACCCTTTGAGAGATATATATAGCCATTATTGATATGATGTTATTTTCATCCCTTTCAAACTTCATTGTATACTTGACACTTGATGAGATCTATATGTGCAACGGTTCGATTGATCTATGATGTGTTCTACATGATTTATGTGATGGATGCATTGATCTTATGATGTGTTCTACATGATTGATGTGATGGATGCATTTTAATTTTTATGTTTTATGATGATTTATTGTACTAGCTTGTATGGATGCATTAATGATGATGTGATATGATATTGATGATGTATTTCCTTTCTGTATGATAAATAAAATGTGATGTAAATGAATGATGTATATAATGAAATGTAAATGAATGATGTACGGATGAAATGCAATGTATGATATATAAAATGAGATGAAATGATGTATGGATGAAAATGTAATGTATGATATATTAATGAGGTGTAAATGAAATGATATATGGATGAAATGTAATATAGAATGAGATATAAATGAATGATGTGTGTAATGAGATGTCATGTGATGATATATGATATATGATATATGAAATGAGATGTAAATGTAATGATGTATGATAGATAAAATGATGTATGGATATGTGATATATGATATATAAAATGAGATGTGAGTGAAATGATGTATGTAATGAATGACATATGGATGAAATGTAATGTATGAATATGTGATATGTGATAGATAAAATGAGATGTAAATGAAATGATGTATGATAGATAAAATGATGTAAAATGCCTTCTATATGTATGCAATGAATGATGATTTTGCAACTACATGATAATGACAATGTGATGAGATGTAAATGAATGATGTAACATAACGTGTATATGATGTCATGAAATGAGATGTTTATTGTGAAATTTATGATGA
>VDFB02178750.1:0-58960 GCA_007258455.2 Sequoia sempervirens
TGAAGGATGTTAAATGGATGAATGTTTACTCAAAACGAGTAAACGGATGAGCGAAATGAGAGTTCGGAATGATGAAAGGATGTGTTGAATGGATACGTTTACTTGGAACGAGTAAACGGATGATCGAAATGGTAGAAGGAGAGTTTGGAATGATGAAAGGATGTGTTAAATGGATGAATGTTTACTCAGAACGAGTAAATGGATGAGCGAAATGAGAGTTCAGAACGATGAAAGGATGTGTTGAATGGATGAACGTTTACTCAGAACGAGTAAACGGATGATCAGAATGACAGAACGAGAGTTTGGAATGATGAAAGGATGTGTTAAATGGATGAATGTTTGCTCGGAATGAGTAAACGAAGAGAATGGTAGGGTATACCCCCCTCGAGGAGGCAGATGGTGAAGAAAAAGGTGCCCCGGCCAACTTCTCAAAAGTATGAAGTGGTATATATCATCGGAAAGAGCACGAAAAAAAGAGAACTACCTTTGAACGGAGTCAATAGGATAAACAGTTTGGAAATGGCGGCCCCAGGAAGAAATAGCAGAAGGTTAGGTCCGCCACAACATAAGGTTAGGTCCACTACCGGAGGTCAGGTCTGCCACCGGGAGGTAAAGTCTGCCACCGGGAGGTCAGGTTTGCCACCTGGAGGTCAGGTCCGCCATCGGAGGGGTCAGGTCCGCCATTGGGAGGTCAGGTCCACCACTAGAGGTCAGGTCTGCCATTGGGAGGTCAGGTCCGCCACCAGAGAAAAAGTTGCTCAAAAGTATGAAGTGTTATATATATCGTTGGAAAGAGCATGAAAAACTGAGAAGAATTATTTTTGAACGGAGTCAATCGGATAAACGATGTGGAAATGGCGGGGCATATACGGTTGCCTGTCAGGGCAAATCCACCACAGCATGAGGTCAGGTCCGCCACAACATGTGGTCAGGTCTGCCACAGCATGAGGTCAGGTCCGCCACCAGAGAAAAAGATGCTCAAAATTATGAAGTGTTATATGTCATTGGAAAGAGCACAAAAATTTGAGAAGATTGGTGCTTGAACGGAGGAAAACGGATTTACGGTGTGTAAATGGTGGGGCATATACAGTTGCCTGTTAGGGAAAATCTGCCATAGCATGAGGTCAAGTCTGCCACAGCATGAGGTTAGGTCCGCCAAAGGATAAGTTTAAGCTTGATTTTTTGATGGATGAGTAAGGCAAAGGACCCAAAATATAGCAAACACTGATAAAAAGATTTGGCTAAACTGAAAATGACTGGTTTTGCATGAGAAAGACAATTCAGACAACACAACCCTAAGATTAGTAGAAACGGGTATGGCCAACAAAGTCTTCTACTCTAGGATGAACATGGTTGCTAGGAGTCCTCGATATACACCCGGTACGTGAGGCTCAAACCGTGAACACCAATCTGTTACAAATGTGAGTTGGGAACCTTAGCAAGATACTAAAGGCTCGGACCAACTCTTCACATCATCCTGACGCTTCGCCAATTATAACATGGTTGGATTGAGGTACAACTTTCACTCTCCCCTCTTTATATACCCTACCGGTACGGGTGGTTGGAATCGTCCCTTGGGGTGATGAAATCCCCAAGCAGGTCCCACTAAGAAAATGAAAATAGGGTGACTCAAAGGACTTGGAAAGCTACGATTTCTCATCACCCAGGATTGCTAAATGGCGCAAGGGGATTGGATACATCAAATAGCCTTCCACAAGCACACCAAACAAGGTTTGTTGACCCCTCTAATTAAACTATGTGCCTAATTTACCAAAGAACAATTGGTAAAAACTTGAAATTTCACCTTCGGGAGGTCAGGTCTGCCACCGGAGGGTTAGGTTCGCCACCGGAGGGTCAGGTTCGCCACTGGAAGGTCAGGTCCGCCACCGGAAGGTCAAGTCCGCCACCGGAGGGTCAGGTCTGCCATGAGAGGGTCAAGTCCGCCACTGGAAGATCAGGTCTGCCACCAGAAGGTCAGGTCCACCACCAGAAGGTCAAGTCTGCCACTGGGAGGTCAGGTCCACCACCGGAAGGTCAAGTCCACCACCAGAGAGGTCAAGTCCGCCACTCTGTAACATGATCCTGCAAAAATGCCAAAAACAACAAACATAAAAGAAAAAGACCCGTTTGTGGGTCCCACCGAGCATGCTAGAAATGTGATATGTCAAACATATGCGTTAGAAAATGAGCAACAAACTAAAGAGTGCAAATAAACACCAAAACAACCTACACCTCAAGATTAGCCTAAGTTGGAATCAACACAAGATAAAAACAACAAATGAAACTTTATACCTTGTGTCGAATCGATCCTTTGGTTGCCCCTTCGATCTTTGATGTGTATGCTCCTTGGATGGTGTAATGAGCCTTGCTCAAACTAATATAAAATTTCTAATTTCTTGCCCAAGGAAAATTGTCAAATAGTTTGATAATAAACTGTTCTATCTATTGTTATGGGCTTTCTTTTGTATTTTTTATGCAAATGTGGATCAAGGTTCCAAAGTTGCAATGTTCAATAGAAATAGAATGCAATACAATTCTTCCTTTGATTTGTCCATGCAAGTTGGCAACTATAGCATCATGGCATTTGGACAAACAGTTGACATGCACCCAACGCACAAGGTTATTGAAATGCAGCTAGCAAGATGCTTACAATATGTTGTTATAGTCATGAAATATTTTGGCAAACAATTATCATTTTGACTTCCCAATCTCCAATTCTATTAATGACTTACTACCAAAAATGAAGAGCAGCTATTACAATGCCATGGTAAACTGATTACAATGACAAATTGTAGACCCAGCTGTAATGGCAGTGACCATTGACTAAAATGCAACTCTAAATACTATTCTTTGTAATATAATAAATTAAAGAACCTGGATATGGTGCCCAGTTGTGATAAGTATCTGTTGTCCAAGCCAATCGAACTTTTGACCAAGGTCATCTTTTGGAAGTAATATGGGTTGTGTCACTCTTCAAACACCAATCAAATTCCTTTCAACTAGCAGTCTTCACAATCACGTCATCTCAGGTCTTTCTCCATTGCATCTTGTCCAAGCTGGATCTTCCTGTGCTCTAAGCAATTCCAGAATACACACGCCTCAGCTCTCAAGGCCACGTTTAAGCTTGGACACTTCATACGTCTCCCCTAATGGCTTTGGTTCTGCCCCTTAATGAATCTCCTTATCTTCCCTGACAATGACACCTAAGATATCCAATGAGCTGGAGATGATGTTGCACCCTGATTCCCTCAATCTGGAATTAAGTCTTGTGACTATAGGGCTGCGTCTAGAGTAAGCCTCTTGAATATCCGTATTGCTTCGTCAAACTGTGCCAAGCTTCAGGAATCACCAAGTCAAGCCAGGATAAACTCTTCAGATAGTAGAATGGTGTGAGCCCGAATATTATTTCTGACTATAAATCTATTTCTCACGGCTTGGTTTTTAAGATTTCCGTCCCAAATAACAATATTCGTGGATATCTTCATAATATGATATCGCCCAAGTCACCTTAGAAATATAATTGTGGCCCCACTTATATATTTGTTCCTGAACAAATCGAGAGCTTATGATATTGGCTTCAGGCAAACATCATTCCCGTCAAATATTTAATTATCAAATAATACTTTTTTCTAATATTCAGAATAACTCCACAATACTGCATTCATTGAAAATTTCTGATGACTTTATTCTGAAGATGAACTTTCAGCACAATAATAAATAATGCAATAATAAGCAAAAGATTTTTATTTAAATTTGCAATAATATTGCAAATAAATACTTAGCTCCTCAGACAAGTTGAATACAATCGTTTTCTCCAAATTTGGCCAAAGGCCACAAAATTTGCAATGAAGCACAAATGGAAGACTGAAATATCTTCCTCTCAGCTGCAATAATTTAGATGATATTTCACACCCTCAAAATTGCTTACCAATTGAGAGTTTCCGTTCTCAATGGCCAAAGACAACTGTAGAAACCCTAGGCTCCACAACCATCAAACATCAACATCAACATCCAAATTTGCCTGCCTCGAATGAAGCCCAAGATGTCTATTTATTATTTTTCCCCAATTTCTCTAGAAGCTTCTAGAATATTCTTTTATTTTATTTAAGTGACTTTATATAATATATTTTAAAATCAAGCCACTTTATTAAATTAATTAAATATAAGGCCACCTTATAATTTTTATTCATTTGATAACCTAATAATTAATTAATTTAATACCATTTAATGATTTAGTTAAAATAACTAATTAGTCATCCTTTCAAAAAATCATTATTTTGGACAACTAAATTAATTAAATTAATTAAATCAAATTACCTCCAGAATGAGGACATTACAGTCCGCCCCTCCTGAAATTGCTTGTCCTTAAGCAATTCACCACCTGGATCCCACAAGAAGAACTGCATAATGTCCCTGTCATCACTAAACAATTCCTGCAACATTTGTTCAAACTGAATATGTCATACCAAGTCAATACCATCACAAATGCCACAGAAGTATAGGCTCCCAGCGGAAACAAGTCAAGAAACTGATCATCCTTGCCTCCAAACTATCCATCACATGCACTCCTGAATTGTGCATCCTAAATAGATCATGTACATGAGAATAAAAAATGAAGCTGTAAGCATTCCTCACCATGTACACTGCTAAAATCTCCTCTGTGAGTCCCGTTTGCAATCTCAATGCACTAGTAGGGTCACAAATACTATCAACAATGCTCATCTCAAGACTGGAATCAAGAGAGCTATCATCATCATAGAGTGGATTGTCATATGACCAAGTGGCTTCCACCTCGAACAATGGATTGAGAATCATCTCATGTTTCTCCTGAATCACCTTCTTCTTTCTCTTACTGTCCAGCCCTCTGATAGAATGTAAACCACCATCCGTAATCCCCCTCAATACATGTCTCCTACCATCAACCTCAAAAGACATCTCCATCTTAGGCACATTGAGGGTAAATACTCCCAAGTCCTGGAGCCACTTCATTCCCAAAACTATGTCCATCTCTCCCATGTTGACCACATAAAAATCTGAATGTAACTCATAGCTATTCAATTTCAAGGTGAGATTAGCAACCTTTCTGGTGCAAGCGAGAGTATATCCATCTGGTACTCAAACTCTGAATCCATCAAAATCCTCAACCTGAAGTCTGCACCGAGCTACAAAATCTCCATTAATAAAGTTATGTGTCGCACCAGTATCAAGCATAGTGATGCAACGCTGTCCATCAACTGTCCCTCTGAACCTGAATGTAGTCTCATCCTGAACATTGGCAAGAAATTCCATGGGAACATAAGTCTTCTCATCCTGGTCAAGTTTTGAAGCAACCTGCTGATCCGCATCATCAGAATCGGAGTCCTCAAAGTATACCCACATGAAACGGTTTTCCTTGCCCTTAGGCCTCAAAGGGCAATCGTGATCCTTGTTGTAAGGCTCCTTGCACCAATAGCATAATTTCCTCTTCCTCAACTCTTCTCGTGTCTCCTCATCCATCATAGGTGCTGATTTCTTTTTCTTGTCTGATTGTTGAGGAGTCTCATTGATTGTGGAAGGGATCTCCTTATGCAAGCTCTTGCTCTTTGGTGCTACAAACTCCATGCTCCTAGCCTTCTTCATTGCCTCCTGAAGAGTAGGAGGATCAAAGGATTTAATCCATCATCTCATAGGCTCTAATAAGCCCTCCATAAATAACACCACTAGTCGTCTCTCTAAGATGTTGGCAACCATTACTGACAATCTCTGAAAGTCCCCAATGTAATTCTCCAAACTCCCAACTTGCTTGAGTTGAGCCAAATATTTGAAGTATGATTCTGGATCTTTCTTGTCAAAGCATTCCACCAAACTATCCACAAACTCCTGATAAGATGTGATCTGATTATGCTGTAGTGTAACTAACCCATGATACCACCATTCGTGCGCTGCACCCTCCAAATGCAAAGTGGCATACTTGATGGCTTCCTCTTCTGTCATGGGTTGAAGAGCCAAGAAAGTATCCAACTTATGAATCCATGACTGTGTAGTAGTCTTGCCACTTCCATCAAGCATGGGCAAAATAAGTTTATTAGTAGCTTGCTTAAGATCCTTATTCTGATTCTGGGGTCTCCTCTCATGTCGCGACCTGTAGTAGTCCATCCTCGTTTGAACAAAACGATCAAAATGCATGAGCTCTCGAGCTCCTAGTGTTAATAGTTTCCATTCATCATGAGCAGCCATATATGCATCAACAAAGGTAGGCTCCTCAACATCTTCAACATTCTCTTCTTCTGCACGTTCTTCCCTCAAGAAGGTGGGTCATGTAGGTCTATCTGCAGTGCGAGAAGATGCTCTTTGTACTCTCCTTGATCCTACTACGCTCCTATCATCTTCATGATCTTGGGGCTGCCTCCTAGGTAAGTTCAGCTGCTGTCGAGTGTTTTCAAGCCACTGAAGCACCCCACATACCTACTGCTGACCATCCCTTAGACCCCTCAAAGTATCAAGTACCTCTCTATCATCATCTCTTCTTCCATTTCTAGGAGGACTTCCCTCTCTTCTTTCCTCCATAGGACCACCAATCTCTTTGTGTCTTGCTGCAACAGCTGCTGATAAAGTGTCTTGCATTTGTTTTCTTTCTTCTCTAGTTGTATATCTCTTGGTCCTGTCACTTTGTTGCATAAATGAAGACAATTTCTGACCCAAAGGATGGCAAGAAACCTGGCCCTGATACCACTGTAATGAGCCTTGCTCAAACTGATATAAAATTTTTGATTTCTTGCCCAAGGAAAATTGTCAAACAGTTTGATAATAAACTGTTCTATCTATTATTATGGGCTTTCTTATGTATTTTTGATGCAAATGTGGATCAAGGTTCCAAAGTTGCAATGTTCAATAGAAATAGAATGCAATACAAGTCTTCCTTTGATTTGTCCATGCAAGTAATAACTGAAACTAATGCAAGTTGGCAACTACAGCATCATGGCATTTGGACAAACAGTTGACATGCACCCAGCACACAAGGTTATTGAAATGCAGCTAGCAAGATGCTTACAATATGTTGTTACAGTCATGAAATATTTTGGCAAACAATTATCATTTTGACTTCCCAATCTCCAATTCTATTAATGACTTACTGCCAAAAATGAAGAGCAGTTATTACAATGCTATGGTAAACTGATTACAATGACAAATTGCAGACCCATCTGTAATGGCAGTGACCATTGACCAAAATGCAACTCTAAATACTATTCTTTGTAATACAATAAATTAAAGAACCTGGATATGGCACCCAACTGTGATAAGTATCTGTTGTCCAAGCCAATCAAACTTTTCACCAAGGTCATCTTTTGGAAGTAATATGGGTTGTGTCACTCTTCAAATGTACCAATCAAATTCCTTTCAACTAGCAGTCTTCACAATCGTGTCATCTTAGGTCTTCTCCATTGCATCTTGTCCAAGCTGGATCTTCCTATGCTCTAAGCAATTCCAGAATACACATGCCTCAGCTCCCAAGGCCACATTTAAGCTTGGACACTTCATACGTCTCCCCTAATGGATTTGGTTATGCCCCTTAATGAATCTCCTTATCTTCCCTGACAATGATGCCCAAGATATCTAATGAGCTGGAGATGATGCTGCGCCCTGATTCCCTCAATCTGGAATTAAGTCTTGTGACTACAGGGATGCATCTCGAGTAAGCCTCCTGAATATCCGTATTGCTTCCTCAAACTGCGCCAAGCTTTAGGAATCACCAAGTCGAGCCAAGATAAACTCTTCAGATAGTAGAATGGTGTGAGCCTGAATATTATTTTTGACTATTAATCTATTTCTCATGGCTTGGTTTTTAAGATTTCCGTCCCAAATAACAATATTCGTGGATATCTTCAAAATATGATATCGCCCAAGTCACCTTAGAAATATAATTGCAGCCCCACTTATATATTTGTTCCTAAATAAATCGAGAGCTTATGATATCGGCTTTAGGCAAACATCATTCCTGTCAAATATTTAATTATCAAATAATACATTTTTCTAATATTCAGAATAACTCCACAATACTGCATTCATTGAAAATTTATGATGACTTTATTCTGAAGATGAACTTTCAGCACAATAATAAATAATGCAATAATAAGCAGAATATTTTTATTTAAATTTGCAATAATATTGCAAATAAATACTTAGCTCTTCAGACAAGCTGAATACAATCATTTTCTCCAAATTTGGCCAAAGGCCACAAAATTTGCAATGAAGCACAAATGGAAGACTGAAATATCTTCCTCTCAGTTGCAATAATTCAGATGATATTTCACACCCTCAAAATTGCTTACCAATTGAGAGTTTTCGTTCTCAATGGCCAAAGACAACTGCAAAAACCCTAGGCTCCACAACCATCAAACATCAACATCAACATCCAAATATGCCTGCCTCGAATGAAGCCCAAGATGTCTATTTATTCTTTTTCCCTAATTTCTCCAGAAGCTTCTAGAATATTTTTTTATTTTATTTAAGTGACTTTATATAATATATTTTAAAATCAAGCCACTTTATTAAATTAATTAAATATAAGGCCACCTTATAATTTTTATTCATTTGATAACCTTATAATTAATTAATTTAATACCATTCAATGATTTAATTAAAATAACTATTTTATTTTTTTTAGACTGCAGGAATCGGGTAGCACGACCCCCTATAAACTGTAGTGCACCTGATAAACTTTTTAACGTGACCGGCGGCGCTGGTGCGACACGCCCTTCAGTACCACGAGATGGGGGGAGACTAGAACTCATGACCAGCAGAGCCGCAACGGAATTACTTAGCCAACCGAGCTAGGGCCCCCGCCCAATTAAAATAACTAATTAGTCATCCTTTCGAAAAATCATTATTTTGGACAACTAAATTAATTAAATCAAATTACCTCTAGAATGGGGACATTACAGATGGCAAGATATGCAAACTAGATGATGATGTGAGGATGGATGGAAATGGATGAAAGCATGAAAATGGCTAAGTGTAGATTGAGAAATAAAATTGCAAGAGGTTGGCTAGCAAAATGATCTCCCCTAAAATGAGAGAAAATAGGGGTTATTTATAGAGATTTTGAAAATCTCTAGGAAAATGGATGGTCAAGATTGAGCCACCAATGATCAAGATGTGGGGCTAAGGTGAGTTGAAAACTCACAAGCCCTCACATCTTGACATGTGGCATGTGATATAGCCCTAAAAGGTGAAGTGGACACGAGGTGGAAGGATAGTACATGACATGGAGGGGGGGTGAAAAGTACCTTGGGATTGGACAAGATCTCCTCATAAAGGAGGTGCTTATCCCTATGTGGGTGAGAGGACATGTGAGAAATTGAAAATTCTTCAAATATCCTCATGGGGAGAGGGGAAAGAATAAAGAATAAAGAGAGGACATGTGGGAAGAAGTGAAGGAATTAAAAATTCCTTTTGAGTGCATTGGGGGATTAAAAGGTGAATTAAAAATTCACATGGGAAAGTGGAGTGCTTTGCCCAAAAGGAGAAAGCCTTTAATAAGGTTGACCAAAGACACATGTCATAAAGGACATGGGGAAGAGAAAAGGAATTTAATATTCTTTGAAAGATGAGAGTGGAATTAAAAATTCTTCAAAGGACTTTAGGAAGACAAAAGGAATTAAAAATTCCTTGGAAAATGGGAAGAGTTGACTAAAGGGGGTGATTAGACAAGTTGATGAGGAGTTAGAGAAAGGTTAGGTGGCTAAGAAATATTAGAGGCCAACTTGCAAAAGTTGGAGGATGTGACACCTCCTAATCAAGGATTAGGCATGTGCACATCCTAATGGTGAGATTAGAAGATGGATTAAGATTAGATAATAAAAGATGGAGGATGTGACATAAAGGAAATTAAATAAATGACATATTTATTTAATTCATTTGATGAAAGGAGGATTAAAGAGATAAGGTATTATTGATTAAATATCATAGGGATTTGACATAATTAATATTATTAATTAAATAATAGCAGTATTACTTAATTAACAAAAATAAGACGAAAGGGGATGAATTTGGATAAATTAAGTGTCTAAATTTAAATGTCTACAAATGGAATAATACATATTATTTTATGTGAATCATGCAACTCACTCCCACCTTGCATTCATTGTTAAGGTGTTAAATCAATTACGCAAAGGTAGTTAAGTTGGGATATGTGTGATCACTCTCTTTGATTGTGAAAGATATATTGTAAGACATCCAATTGTACAACGCTTTACAATCTTAATATAATTTTAACTATTTGTATATGTACAACCATATTATTATATTGTTTAAATATTGTAGCTCATTTCCTCAAATTTTTTTGACTATAATAACTTTTATATAATTCAACTTTATTCAATATCAAAAAATAAACCTACCATCATATCAATTTCTAAATTTAAACCCTATACAATCTTTAAAGTGGATCTACTAATCTCATTATTTACTGTCTCATTGTTATTTAACTTCTAAATTAATGTAGTGTGTTTTTTCTTCCATACTTAATTACTAGAATAGATAAATTTAACATTATCCCTTCTTGTTTCAGGGTTTTATCTTCAAACAAATCAAGCTATACACGTCTACGACACTTTTTTTCAATTAGATTGATAATTACCGACAAGAAAATAGTACATATGTAATTTCCACGAAGCGGTGTTCCCCCACTGGAACGCTGGCAGTTAAAGTCGGCGGAACACAGCCTTTCCTCGATTGTGTGCTCCCCACGCTATATATCTCGATATAAAGCGGATTTCCCCAAACCAAACAGATAATCCTGCGTGAGGTCTGTTGCATACTTCTTGGTAATGGAGCAATGGATTGCAAAAATATGGTCATTAATCGGCCTTTTCACTCTGCTACAGAACATTCTTCCCCAACACCTGCACAAAATCTTAATGGACTGGTTATCATCTATCAAGGATTATTTCAATCCTCCCCATCACCATCTGGAAATTCCAGAATTCAAAGACAGCTATGGAGTCAATGCCAACGATCTCTATGACGTCGTTGAGCGCTATCTCGACGGTGTGGATGGCATTATCCGAAGTCGAAGACTGAGTCTGTTTCGTGCCAGGAATTCTACCAATTTGGGGTTCTGCCCTGCGTTAGATGAGGTAGTGGAGGACAGCTTCAGGGGAGTCAAGCTATGGTGGATTCACAGTGCCCTAGTTGAGGAGCGCAATGGAGGAAACGGCAATGGAACAAACGAGAGGCGGAGATTTACACTCAAAGCAGAGCAGCCAGACAAAGAGTTTCTCTGCGCTTATATCGATCACATTACAAATCGCGCAGCAGAGCTTAATACGCTCAACAAAGATCTCACGCTGTATACCAATGCCGGGCATGCTCGTTGGTGTGAGGGATGGACAGGAGTCCCTTTCAAACATCCCTCGACCTTCGCCTCTCTCGCTCTCGATCCCCTGCTCAAGTCCAGAATTCTCAGAGATCTTGACCGCTTTAAGAGGGGAAGAGAGTTTTACAGACGAATTGGGCGTTCCTGGAAGCGCGGGTATCTTCTTTACGGGCCTCCTGGAACAGGGAAATCGAGCCTCATCGCTGCCATTGCTAACTACATGAGATACGATGTTTACGATCTGGAGCTCACTCAGGTGAATGACAACACCGAGCTCCGAACGCTTCTCACCCAAACGAAGGAGAAATCTGTGATTATTATCGAGGACATTGACTGCTCGCTCAATCTGGGCGAGAGGGTTCCGAATCCTCTACCAGGCGATCAAGAAGAGCAAAAGAGGGGCATCACGTTGTCTGGTTTGCTCAATTTCACAGACGGCCTGTGGTCCTGCTGCGGCGAGGAGCGCATTATTGTGTTTACAACGAATCACAAGGAAATGCTTGATCCCGCCCTGCTCAGAAATGGGCGGATGGACATGCACATTCGCCTCTCCTTCTGCACTTTCGACGCATTTAAATCTCTCGCCTACAACTATTTGCAGATTGATGGCCATCCTATGTTTGCTGCAGTGAACGAGAAGATGGACTCGGGGGCGGAAATGACTTGTGCAGAAATTATAGAGGTTTTGATGAATAAAGTGGAGGAGCCCTCTGAAGCGCTGAATGATGTGATTTGCGCTCTGGATGCCAAGATTAACGTAAAAGAGGAAATGCTAACAGTTGCACCCACATCTCACCAACATGTGGAAGAAGAGCCTCAAAACTCCAAAACAAGAAAGAATTGCCACAAGGGATGTTCAAGAAAAAGGCGAGGTAAATGCAGAGCGTGCAGGCGGAGTGAGTCCCACATTTTCAGCTGAGATAAATATTTGCGCTGACACAAGTGCAGGCGCACTACCTTCTTCTGATAACGTAACAAAACAGCCAACAATAAAGTGCGTGTTACTTTATATCCACCAATTCTAATATGTATTATTATTTCTTTGTAAATGATAATGCTGAGGTCTATTCATAAAAAGAAATAGTGTGTATATTATGTTGATATCTATATATAATAAACAAGAGTGTGTGTCAATATTTATTTACAAAAAAACATTTTGAAATTGAAATGTTAATGTGAATTTGGAAATTGTTTTGGCATTCTTGATCTAAAGCAAAAGACAAAAACAACATGAAAATAAATCATAATGCCAATGTCTATTCATAAAAAATAAAAGTGCATGTTATGTTGATACTTATTCATAAAAAACAAAAGCATGTGTTGAAATACTTTTTAAAAAAAAAGTTTTGAAATTGAAATGTTAGGTAATAGGAGTAGAAAGATAACTATCCAAGCATAAGTGAATTTGAGAATTGTTTTGACAAAGCAAAGGACTAAAGCAACATGAAAATTAAAAGCTAAATGGTTAAGTGTAGGATTTGTTAGGATATTGAATATTTTTTTAGGTTTGGGATGTTTCAAATTTATTAAAATTAAAAATATAATCTATTTTAATGTTGACTTATTTTTAATCGTATAAGTTTTACATTTTTATGTCTTCTACGTTGGTGTTTAAATAATGAGTTTTATTGCATAGCTTACAATTTAAATAAAATCTCGAATAATCTTTTGACAATATATTCAACTAATTGCATTAGATCTTTGAGTAACTCAATGACACCTTTCTACAATAAGTTATCATCTCTTTAAGATAATGTTTTAATTTGGTCAACTTCAATATCTTATAGGGTGTTGTTTTCTAGAGGGGGAGCACCATGTTTGGGACCCCAAAATTGGGGTGCACTAGTCCCAAGATGAGGCACACCAAGGTTCTAAGGTACTCAGTCACAACCAGTGGGGTTTAAGGAGCAAGTCAGGTACAAGTATGGAATCAATATCGTAAAGAGTGTAGAATGAGACTTGGAGTCCCAAGTCCAAAAGATGGTGCAAGGCCCAGGTTTTGCATGGAAAAACTTGGGGCCCCCAAGTTGGGGCCAAAATGAGGCTTCGGATTTGAGGCTCAAAAGTGGGGCTTGTAGAGTGCCAAGAGAAGACCTACATGGGTCCAAAATAGGGTGCCAAACTTGGTACTAGTGCAAGGACTCCAAGAGTACCAAAAAGGGGCACCATCAAGTTGTTCCAAAAGAGAGCCAAGGGTGCTCTATGTGTACTAGGGATTGCAACAAGGTTCATGACATGATCTAGAATAGGGCTATGATAGGGTCTAAGATAGAGTTCCAAAAAGTGGAACTTGACTTATAAGTGTGCACAATAGGTCCAAGGATGGAACAAAAGGGGACTATCATGATATTTTAAGAATCTGTGATTCTTCTAGACTAGATATTGTGGTGGTTGTCCACTGGTGAAAAAGTGGCACACCACAAGTTGTAGTGATTGCCCGAGGCTAAAATAGCAAACCAAAAATTATCGTCAAGGACAGAACAATGTGTTCCACTTTTTGGCCAAAGTAGGACACTAAAATCAACATCTTTCACCAAATTTCTCTTTATCAAACCTATAGAAACTAAACCATTAATAATTTGGAGATGATGTCAACTAGTGATTTGTGTGTGTGTGTATATTAAAAATAAATTGTATTTCTTTTACATAACTTTTAATAACTTATTTTTTATAGTAAACAACTTTTTTAGAAAGTGGCATTTATGTTGTAATATATAATTTTTTATTGGAAGGATAAAATTATAGTTTTTAGAATATAGATTTGTAACAACAATATTTAGTGCATGGATATTGTTTCATAATTTTTTGTTGCATATTTTTTTAATCAATTTTTGAAGTTAGAGTAAATTATAATTTAGACATAGATGTGTGTTGTAACACAAAAAATATTTTTATGTAAAGAAATTAATTTATTTATTTTTTAGAATTTGTTTTCTCTATTTTTCTACGTTTTCGTATGTGTGAAATAAATACCTTGATGTTTGGTGAAAAACCTACATTCACAAGAAATAAAATATAAATATAATAATAAAATTAAAATATTTTAAATTATACTAAAGGGGTTGTATTTAACCCTCTTCAATTAAACCCCTTTAGATGCAAACCCTCAAGCCTTAAATCATTATTTAAAAAAAAAAAAAGTGTTTTCAAGAAAAAATCAGGATGTCCCAAGTTTAGGACCCATTATTGTGGGATGACCTAGTGGAAGACAAACTTACCCTATTGCTATTGAGATGAGAATTATACAAGGTAATTTCCTTCCCTCCTTCCCATAAGCCAAGTGTCATGGTGGAGAGATCTAAGGAGGCACATAACCAACAATCAAATACCAAGGTTATCACAGAGAGGGATGTGGCATTGCATTAAGAAGTGGATTTGTGTTAAGAGGAGAGGAGCACGACTTACAACACTGTAGAGGAGTTGGACTTGGAGTGGGTAAGTCTCCCTAAAGCCCGATTGAGGGATTGGGGAGCACCAAAGAGAGAAATGTGACAATTTTGAAAAGACTTTGAGTCTTGAGGCTTTGGAATCCATGTGAAGAGCTACAACCAAGGGTGAGGTCAAAGCAAGACTGCAACTTAAAGAATGTATGCAAACCTAGGGGTGGTAACTTGTAATTAGGCACTTGAGAAGTGACCTAGGGTAGTGATTAACAAAAGAGTTAAAATTTAATGTAGATTGGGCCAAGGGCCATTTTGCAATCAATAAATCTATCTATTTACCCCAATATGGTGTGTCAATATTTTGTGTGTATATATTGGTGGTGCATTGCATTGTGTACATAGCTTTGTATTTTTAGTCAATTGAATAGTGCATTAGTTTGTTTGTGTGTGTAGGTTTTTGAGCTTAGCTGTGCAAAGGAATAATTTAACACTCTTGGGTACACTTGATTCCCATGGACAAGTGAAGAAAAGAGTTTTGGTGTTGCATAAGGGCATGTACCCATGATAGTTAGTATTAGAGCTAGAGAGTAGATCCTATGAGACCCATGAGTTGGGCTTAGGATGAAAAAACTTGATACCCCAAGCTAGCCACACCATTTTTGTAGTTAAGTTTTGAGGCCTAGGGAAGAGAGGTCAAGCATCGAACATCTATTTTGATTAGAGGGGATCCATGGAGATCCAAGAATAAAGGTTAAGAGGTAGTGGTAGAGGGTCAAAGTCTAAGATAAAAGCTTATCGTCCTATAGATAGAATCAAAAGAACTAAGATAATCATTGAGGACTAGAGATAGAGTCAATTATTTGGATAGCAAGGTTAAGTCCCTGGAGGACATAAATACTTTGAAATGGTTGGATGCACACTAGAAGATGTGGTTAAGGACCTCCACATTTAGTTAGCTACCAAGATTTGAGAACACTATAAACTAGAGGATGAGATCAAGTTCTTGAAGGGGATCATTTAACAGGGTGGAATGAAGTCAGGGCACAAAGACAAACCCCCAAACCCATATGAAGGACATAGGGATGAACTTCTAGGACATGGGTTAGTTTTTGGATACTTTGGTAGGATATTCAAATGAGACAAAGGTGAGAATTTCTACCACTTTCTTATCATGGAGTGCTAAGCTTTTTTGGAGAACTAGAGATGAATATTTAAGGGGAGGCAAGCCAATGGTGAAGGTAGACAAATGGTAAGAATTGCAAGGAGCTCTTAGGGATCAATTCTAGCTTGGGAACTCTAGCTAGTAGGCCAAGGTGCAACTTATAAACTTGAAAGAGAATGGGAGAATTAGGGATTACATAAAAAACTTGATGTTGGATAGATCAAGGACATGTATAAGGTAGACAAGTTTTTTTAGTTTATGATAAGTCTCACATTGTGTGCTCGATAGGATCTCAAGCACCTAAATGTGTAGACCCTTATAGAGGCTATTGTAGCAACAAACCAACTCTTAGATTTAAACATGACCTTCAAAAGGAAATTGTTGATGGGTATATTTATCATAATAAGGATAAGAAGACACCCTTGAAAAAGGGTGGGGGTAAGTCCAAGGAGAAACCTAAGTGATATTCAAACACAAAGACAAGTGGGACTTATAAGTCCATAACTCCTAATAAGCAATGTGGTTATTTTATTTGTGGGAACCTAAATAATTGAGCTAGGGATTATCCAAAAAGACAAAGGTTGAGTTGTATGGCACAAATATCAAATATAGAGAAAGATGGGTCAAGTTCAGCAATGGGAGTGATCAATAATTTGAGTGATATGAATGCATAGGGTCAGTCGAAGGCTAGTATAGCCAAACTAGAGAAGAAGAATCTAGGTTGTACTATGTGGAATTCCAACTAAACAGAAACAGTACAATTGGGATGGTAGACTCAAAATCAACTCACAACTATATCTTGTTAAGGAGAGAAATAGAATTAGGGATCAAGGTGCAACCAAGCACAAGATCATTTAAATTTATGAACTTGCTAGCTAGGAAAATAATTGTTGTCAAGGACACGGAAAGTGGGTGTGTGACAAGGCTATATGGATCTAATGGAAATTGAAATGGATGACTTTGAATTGATATTAGGCTAGGAATTTCTAAGAGTGGGAAGAGTTGCAGTGATTCCTCACCTAGAGTATTTGATGTTTTTGGATCCTTAATAAACTTGCATGGTGAGAAATATAAAGAAGAGACAGTTAGGAAAGGTTCAGGTGGTCTCAGCTTTGAGAACAAAGAAGGTAGTGAAGAAGAAGAATGAGGAACTAATATTCCTTAGAGCTATACTACTTGGGAGTTGGGATGAATAACATGAGGTGCAAGAAACACACATCCCAATAAAATTAGAGGAGATAATCATTGTATTTGGAATGTCATACCTATAAAATTGTATGCATAAACTCCACCCAAAAGGGTTATTGATCACAAGATTGAGCTAGAACCAGGGGCAAGGCCTCTAGCCTAAGTACCATATAGGTTGTCTAGTAAAAAATTGTCAAACTTAAGAAGCAATTGAAGGAATTTCTTGAGGAAGGTTACATAAGATCATCTTGTTCTCTATATTGGTTGTCTATCTTATTTAAAAAGAAGAAGTGTGGGATATTGAGACTATGTGTGGACTTTAAGGCCCCAAATGAGTTGAACATAAAGAACAAATATCCCCTACCTCTTATAGTAGGCTGCTTTGGTTGTTTGTTTTGGGAAAGGGTTTTTAGTAAACTAGATCTAAGTCATGTGTACTATCAAGTGAGGATAGTGCTTGGGGATGAAGAGAAAGTTGCATGTGTGATTAAGTATGGGTCATATGAATTCATGGTGATGACCTTTGGGATTTACAATGCACTAGATACATTTTTCACACTCATGAATGATTTGTTTAGATCACTATTAGATAAGTCTATTGTAGTGTACTTGGATGACATATTGGTCTACAACAAGAATATATAAGAGCACAAGCAACACTTGGAAGAGGTTTTGAGTTTATCAGGGAGCACAAGTTGTATGTCAAGAAAGATAAATTTTTATTCGCTCAAGAAGAGGTGCACATTATTGGAAAAGGGAAGATTCGTCTAGATCTAGAGAAACTAAGGGTAATAAGAGATTGGGATCCTTTGCAAATTGTCCATGAGGTGAGGAAGTTTTTGGGTTTGGAAAAGTACTATCAGAAGCTAGTTGAAGGGTAATCTAAGTGATTTTGTGCCCCTGAAATAAATTATCAAGAAGGGAAAAAAATGGAAGTGGATAGACAACTACCATGTGTGATTTGAGATACTTGAGGAGAGAATGACTACATCACTTGAGATAGCATCGCTGGATTTCATAATATTTGAGGTGCAAATTGATGCTTTAAACTATGTTGTTGGAGAGGTGTTGATGTAGGATGGACATCCAATAGCTTATGAGTCAAGTGAGTTGAAAGAAAAGGAAAATAACTACTCTACCTGGATGAGAAAGAGATGAACGAGATCATCCATTATCTCAAGAATTGAAGAAACTATTTTTTGGGGATCTAATTTTTTGTGAAGATAGAAAATGTTTCTTCAACCTATTTTAAGACTCAGGTAAAGCTAACTCCAAAGGAGGCTAGGTGGAAAGAGTTTTTAATAGAGTTTTATTTTGAAATCATCTACAATCCAAGAAATAATAATGTGATAAAGGATGCTCTAAGTAGGAAGGCTCAGTTAGTTCCAGTGGAAGAAGTGGTGTTAGAGGCAGATCTAGGGGAGACTTGTGTGGTATTTTCCAATGAGGTATTGGAGTCCATCAAAGAGGGATTGAAGATGGATATTCAAGTAGAAGAGCTCTTCAAACAAGAAAAAGAGGGAAGGACTTCGAATTTCAATGTAAAGGATGGATTGTTGGTATTTTCCAAGGATAGATTCTATATTCCCAAATGGAAGTTTTTGAGGAGGGATTTTCTCAATAAGTGTCATGACAACATGTGGGTTGGGAACTCAAGGTAGAAGAGGACCCTCACACTGCTAGAAAGTGGCTTCTACTAGTCAGAGATGACATGAGATGTTGATGAGTATGTTAGAATTTGCATCATATACAAGCAAGACAAGGTTGTGACTAGGCCTCCAGGAGGTCTACTCCAACCCCTACTTGTTCCAGTTAGACCACAAGCAAGTGTGAGCATGGATTTCATAACATGCTTTCCTAAGGTGGATGGTTCAACAATATCACGGTGGTTGTTAATAGGTTCTCAAAGTATGCCATATTTGTTCTGTGTAAGGAACCATGCAAGGAAAAGGATGTTGCATGCCACCTTTTAGGAATTTTGTGAAGGTTTAGGTTGTTCCACTAAGCATCATTAGTGGCAGGGATGCTCACTTCACTAGTTTTTTTTAGAAGGAGTTGTTCAAGATAATGGGGAAAAAGTTGCTAATGTCTACTAGTCATCACCTATAAAAAAAATAGACACCTAGTTGAAAGGATAAATAAGATCTTGGAGGATTACCTAAAGCACTATGTTTGCTTAGACCAGTCCAATTGGTTGCTCGCTTATTACACCCAACATAGTTTAGCTACAACATGCAAAAGAGTGCATCAAATTAGTTTTCTCCATTTGAGTTGGCAACAAGACAACAATCACTGAATCCTCATACAATGATGAGTGGATACTTTGGGTAGTGTCCAAATACAAGGGATAGATTGAGAGATTGGTAGGAGGGTCTGTGTAGGATCATGAGGGGCCAAACACCGGTGATGCAAAAAAATGTGACATGAGGAAGTGAAAAGTGCAAAAAATGCATTTGACTTTTTGGTTGAGTTGGTAAAAATTACATTTTTCTATGGTAAAACCAAAGCAAAATGGATATCCACTTTAAAAAATAGATATCAATTAATAACATATATCTGATATGGAAAAAAGTCATATTAGCTCGAAATAGATATTTGATATCAATATTGGATATCTGTTACTAGTTATATTTTAAATAATATAATATCACTAATATAATATCAAATTTTCATATTAATATTAATATGTAATTTTTTATATATTAATATATTAATATCCATTTTGTAAAAGAAATGGATATTCGTTATTTCTAGCCATCTTATATTAATATAAAATATAAAATATAATTTTATTCACATTATCTATTAATATGTATTATATATAGTATCAATATATTATACTTAATATTATATAATGGGCTCCTGGAAAAGAACTATCTGATGTCTTGGATGATGGTCAGAAGGTTGTGGCAAGCGTTGTGGAGGCTATTGATATCCTGAAGAACATGTAGTGCTGCTATTTGGGCTCCTCCTTTTTGGCTGGTGTTTTGTTGTTGGTTTGCTACGTATGGGTTGATATATACTTTATGTAGTTTTCTTTAGTTTCAGCTACTGTCTTTTGTAAAGGGTTTCGGGCCCCTTCAAAACCCGTTTTGTACCTCTAATAAAAAAGATATAATATTATAATATTATATTATATTATATATAATATATAATATAATAAAAATAATATTATATATATTATCTATATAATAATAATATAATATTATATTATATATAATATATTATATTATATTATAATATAATAAAAATAATATTATATATATTATCTATATAATATATTTAATATTATATTATTTATATATAATAATATATTAATTTTAATGTGAAGGGAAAATATATATTTGTCAATAATTGGTGTATGCAAATACCCAAGGTTGCTTGCACTGTCTTGTGGAAGACTTTCCACTGCCTCCTGCCTGGAACCTGACTCCAGTGGGTTCCTCTTGAGCTTCTAGGTTGACCAAACCCTGCTCCAACTCTTCTCAAAGAGTTCTTACTCTGTGCTTTACCTTGGGTAGCTCAACACCTTCTTGAAATTTGAATGCTCTTTCTAGGACTTAGAAGGATCTAAGTGCCCTGTTCTCCAACTGATTTGTAATGCTTGCAGGGGGATTGAGGTTACTGTCTAAATGATTTTTGCATCCACATTGAACCATTTTAGGGGTTCTTTGGTCTCTACTTCACCCGATCTCAATACCTAGCCAAGATGTGGCCTTGAATTTACTAGCCCTTACCAGTCACTAATTGACTTTTTCTGCCTATATTCTCCAAACACCCTGGCAAACAAAGAACATATTCAGACACCCTTTTCAGGGTTTTAAATCTTGCAAAAGATTTATGGTCACCAACTATACCATACAGTGCTTTCCTGAGTTCTTGGAGTAGAGGGCTAATTCCCTAACTTCTAGGGTTTCTCTGGTTTTGTATCAAATCTGCCTTCAATGGATTGAACCAAGTCTTGTTTTTCACTCTAATTAATGTTGATGTTATCTCCCTATCTGGGACTGTACGGCTTCCGTACTGTATCCTCAAACCCTGCCTATTCCCTTACTTTCCCTCCTCCAAACTCCCAACTGGGTCTCAGAACTCGCTTAGGGTTTGGAGTTAAACTTCATTGCTTGGCCCTTTTGATTACCTATCATCAAATATATACAAAACATTGGCTTCCCTCCCATTTTCACCAAACTCATGAGAATCTTGTGGTCAGGATCTAGGAGGGAGTCATTTGAAAACTTACTGCTCAAAATAGAAGAACTAACCCACTACAATGAACCTATGAACTTCAAACAGCAACTATACCCTAAACAACTTAAAGATCAAATGAAAATAGCTCTGCTCTAACTTCTAAACATATACACAATGTCAGATTAACATGCACAGTGCCTTTTTGTTCACTGTTCTCAAAATGCACGGGCAGTTTCAGAAATTGTAGTTTCTGTCAAAACAGAGTTATAGTCCTTATTCCGCCTGAACCTTGGACACCAAGCGCTGTCAACACTCAAAGTGAACACTATATACAAAGAACAATGTTAACACTACTCTGTAATTAAAAACAAAAGGCTATATCCTCATACAACACCTAAATAGTCACTACTGCGCAAAACACACTGTGTTTTCCAGTAGACAAAGGTAATTCAGAAAAGACAGAAAATGCAAACTGCTTCTTTATTTTTCACACCAAAAGTTCTTTACAATGCAAAAACTGACTTCCTTCGAGCCACACTTCTCTCTTGGAGTCTTTTTCCCAAATTCAAGGAGAGATTGCACGCCTCCTTATCCCTGATTTCAAGGGAATCCAAGACAACTACCAGATTGCATGCAACCCCTCAATGTTATCATGCAATTTTTTTGCAATATTCCTGCAACCTCACCATTATCCTTCTTTTTAGGATCTCCCAACTCATTATGCTCAAGTTAACAACCCCTCAACTGACCTTTAGCATCTTCCATCAACGAGAAAGTGGCTATAACACAAGTTGATGCATCATATCTTCAAATATAACAGTCCAAACCTTAATAAAGCAAAATCTACCAACATACCAATAATGATAACTAGAATGACACCTAGGAAAAGATTAAAACAACATACCACACAAGACCTTCTAAGGTCCAACCTAAACACAACATGCTGACTTGGCCAAGGTCAGTACAACCCAAAACTTTTGCAAACCAAAATTTGTGCAAATCAAATTGGAGTTTGGCCTTGGTGCTCCTGCACCAATAATGGATATTTGTTACCCAATAACCGATATTCATTACTTAAAGCTCACAACTGACCGCACTTGGCTTCGTAGAAGCATGATGCAAAAAACTGATATCTATTATATCAAAATTAAAAATTCTATAATATATTGAATGTTATATTACATAATATGTATTATATGATATACAATATATATTACATATTATTATTATTATTAATATATGTAGAGACTGAAAAATGCCCTGAATGATATCATACACTCGAATTAGGTATACTAACACAATTTCATCCTTAAACCCATCCTCTTTTCACTTAATTAATTAAATTAGCCTAGCTAATTAATTAATGGCACCATTTTCATCTATTAACCTAATTGATCTAATCGGGATAATTCACCCCCTTTCATGCTATCATTTTGTCCAATTAAATTAAATACATCAAGTTATTTAATTTAATCCCTAAAATCTTCTTATTTAATTGAATTAACCCTAAGTTATTTCATTAAATATCATTTCACTTTTCCCCTTTCATTAAATCACTTTGTTTAATGAAAATCATCTAATTCCCCTATTTGCATGATTAAACCTTTGTTTAATTAGAAATTACTAATTAATCTAATCCCCCCACTTGCAAGGGAATATTCCTCCTTTGCACATTCCTCCAGAAGGAATATTTCCCCTTTTGCACATTAATTTTTTTTTTAATTGCTAAATTATCTATTTTCCTCACCCATGAGAATATTCCAAAGAATATTATCTTTCCTCACTCATTTGAAAAAGGAGAATATTCCTTTTCTAACAAACTTACTTGACTTCTTGAGAAAGTTAACTTGTGACCTCTTGGGCAAGTTGAAAGTGTGTTTGTTTGAACAAAGGAGAACCCTTGATTAAATCTCATCATTGATTTCATCCCTTGATGAGAATCCATGATCCATGCCTCCAACTTCTTCCATCCTTGACCATTGATTAAACTTTTTGATCTCAACCTTCCATTTCTCATTTGCTCTCCTATAAATAGGTCACTATTTGGAGACAAATGGATCCCTTTTTTAGAGAAAACTCATGTTATTGAAATCACTCACACTCGCACTCACTTTTAGCATTTTCTTAATATAATTTTAGCTTAAATACTTGCACTAATTAGCTTGGCTTTCATTAATGCCTTCCATGTTAATATAGATGCATACATTTAGCTTGTTTATTAATTAGGCTTTGAATCTTTTAGCTTAGAATCCATTTAGATTGGCTTTGCACTTGCACATCACTAGTAGAATTTGGTAAATAAATGACTACGTGACTAAAACTTTTAGTCCCATGACTAAAAATTTTAGTCACGTGACTAACACTAGTAGAATATTGCAAATAAATGACTAATTTGGTCATTTATAAGTGACTTATTTGGTCATCGGGTAAAATAAAAACTAAATGACTAAATATCAGACAAATAAAAATGACTAAATAAATGATTATTACTCATCTATTCTTTTTTCTTTCAAATTTGATCACAATCGATAGAGTTTAAGCCCCCCTCATGGTACCCCTACCTAAGCTTGTTCCCCTCCTAAGGACAAGTTCTTATGCATTACTCACCCATTCGCCACTGGAAACATCACTTCCTGTCCAACTTGCATGTGTTAAGCATGCCACCAAATTTCATCCTGAGCTAGGATCAAACTCTCAATGAAATTCAAAGTTTCATTACTTATTACTTATAGCTCCCTTCTTCATGGACAAAGTTGATTCATGAATTATCTATCATCTATATAATATTAAATCCTCTATTTAATACATTCTATGTAAGTCATGTATATAATATTATTATATTATATTATATTAATATTATATTTATATTTATAATATAATATGTATAATAATATTATATATATAATATTATATTTATATTATATTATATTATTAGTACTTGTCGTTAGGCAATACTATTGCAATGAATTTTTCATTTAGTAGTTAAGTATTTATTAATAAGTTTGCTATCTATCAATCAAAAACAATGTTTACAAAAATTTTCAATTTATATCCAATTTTCTAGAGTGAAGTTGTAAAATATTTAACTATATAAATTACAAAAATTATTTACTATCAATATGATTCGCTAAAATTTTGTGTGTTATATTGACAGATTTCAAGGAAAGAAAACAATATCCTATTATAACTCAAATTCATGAGAGGTTCCATATTTTCAGCCTTAAAACACTTAATATCCTTCTAACATGACTTTTTGACAAAGTACTAATTACGCCGAAGGCATCCCATGCTTAGTATTTGTGAGGTCTTTTTAGTCAGACGGTGTAGATTCCTGGATAGGAAATCACCTGCGATCAAATGCATCCAAGTGGCTCAATGAGTTTTCCCCGATGGCACAGAGTAGTTATTGCAAAGGATGAAAAAATATCTACAAGCAGTTATTACAAAAAATGAAAATGAAAAATATCAGGAGTCGGCATCGTTGACAGCACGACAGATTGAAGCAAAATATCGACATCCTTGAGAGCACGAAACAATTATATTCAAGCTTAAAAACCCTATTGAAATCTTATTTTTAGGCTGCATCTCGCCAAATTGGAGAAGTGAAAGGTCAATACCAACAACTTCACCTGCAAACTTTGCACATTTCTCTCGTCTGCATCATTGAGGGAAAGCCATCAATTTGTGCGGAAACTTGAGGTATGCCACTTATTACACCGAAGGCATTCCCTTGATAAAGTTTTCAAAGTCATTTTTATCCTGAACGGTGGAGATTGTGGAAGACGATGTAAGACTATGATGAAACAAGTCTCAGTCGTTCATCAGTTCTTGCCACAACCCCGTTCCAGATCCCAATCCCGTTTTGAAAAGAATACGAATTGCAATAAATGGTTCCTTTTAGAGGGTGGCAATGTAAATATCTGCATTCAACATTTACTCTTGCCGCCCTCATTTTTACATGTAAATTTCCCTATTTTTAAGGCATTCTACATTTAGGGATTTATCTCCATTACTCCGATGTTATCTCTTTGTGTTTTGAATGTGCAACTCTTTATTTGTTTCAGGCTAGAAAACAAATGTGCAACACTTATCTATGAAATTCTTACAGGTCAGAGCCCTTAGTCACTTGTTTTCTTTTACAATACTATATAAATAGATGAATTATCTTCAAGTGTGTCCGTATTCTACAATAGCTTTTTGGGTTTTCTTTTTTTGTCTCCTCCAAACCTTGCAAATTGGTTTTCACTCCTCCAAACTCTTCCTTAGTGTATTGATCTTTCACTTCTCCAATTTCGCGTGCTGTTGTAGCCTGAAAAGAAGGTTTCGACTAGGGTTTTAGAGTATGTTTTATTAAAATTAAAATTTAGGCTTAGACATTACGACATGTAATCAATGCTTTCTTATATAGTTTTTGGGTTTTTTTTTAGGGTTTAAGTGATTCTGTCACGAGAGATGATTTGATGATTTTGTCAGAAGATAACAACTAGATGTTTTTTAAAATTGCTTTGATAATTTGTGGACATTGCAATAGAGGTGGGAACCAAGGCTTAACCAGTAAAACATTAGATAAGATTAGATTTGCATCGGTTGACACAGAAACATGGAAAACTAAAAATCCTTGAGCCCTAGGAAAAATCTCAATTGTATCTTTTCAATTTTAGAGCAACGAGACCTAGAAATCGATGGATAAATCTACAAGGCTGGGCCAAAGATTACTAAATTTAATTATTAAACTTTCTTTGGAAAATTTTGCCTCTTCACATAACACCTCTTGACCCAAAGATGAAATCAGTTGCACCCCTGTGCATGGAAATATATTTATGTGCCACATCTGTGATCCCAAACCCATGACACCCTCTGTCTCTGCAGATTTTAGAATTTCCTCATCCTCAAACAGATGCTTACGCCTTGCTTGGAATTCCCCCTTGTGCCCAATATTTCTATTATCATAAATCTAGTTTGCCAACCCTTGTTTGTCAGGAGTTACCAGGGCCTCCTGAGATTTGAAAACAACCATGGAGGGGCACATGGCAGACACATGAGCATGCATGTCCATATCTGCAAATGAAACATCAACTGCATAACCTGACAACCCCTTATTCAATACGTTCCCTGCAGCTACAGGCCAGCAATGCGACATTTTTTTTCTGATTTTTAGGCAAATTGATAGTGAGCAGTATTTATTATGGTAGTCCTTCTGAAAAACATCAGCATTGCAACATTTTTAATGTGATTTTTTCTTAAATTAGCTGCGTGTAGTATTTGGAGGGAGCTTTCCATCAATGACCTTTAGCCTTAAATTTGACAATCTATCCTGCCTATCATGCAAATTTTGTGTGACGATTAGTGATTCAATATTCCATATCTGTAATTGGTATAAATGTAACCCTTCTGCCACATATGTAGAGGCGAGGCTATTGGGCCTTTTATAGTTTGCAGGGTGGAGTGATTCTTCACACGATTTGGAGTATTCCTAGGGCTGTTCAGATTGCTTGTGAGACTGGTGTGTTTTAACTAGAGCTGCAAACTGGAGTGGAATTCCAGTGAGTGTCTCTAGAAGGCAGGGCAGTATCTTGGACGAGTATAAGAAAAATGGGGCATGCATTTGAAACCTTTGTCTCAACTTCTCAAGATCAAAATCTAATTGTGGTATGTTGATCTTTGAACCTGGGTCATGCTCTTATAATAGAAGTAGCATTTAAACGAGGTTACATGATCAGGTCACTATAAATTCTTTATCACATCCAATATGTTATTGTCCAAAATTTATCTGATGCCTAATTTGGATCGTTGAAATTTAAAGCATGCAAAATTATTTGCTATTATACTACAAATAGCATTTATACAAGGTCATAGAATTAAGTGACTGTAAATTTTGTAACAGAGCAAGTGAAGATGGTTGAGTCTTTCAAGAAGAGCCATGCACTGCAGAATACTGTGTGACGGGTATGCTCAACTTTTTCTCATTTTAACTGCTAATTGGGGAAGTTTTACTACCTAATATTCTCTAGTTGTCTAGTTTTTATAAGAAAAAATTTCAAAATGTATTTATCAACCGAAATAAAGGTTTGCCCCAATTTCTATCCATTTAAGATCTGCTCAAATTTGTATAAACTGTATAGAATCTGAAGAAAATTGGAAAATATTTTTAAATTCCATTCAACAATTTTTATCTTTAATCTTTGGTCAATTTTTTATATAAAATTTATGTAGAAGATTTTATGAAAACTGGGAAGTTTTTCAATTGATGTTGTGAAAGTTAGCTATTATTTTAAAACTTGTTGCCAAATGTATGGTCTTATTTTTCCCACTGCTAGAAACATACAAGCATCATGCATCTAAAGTCATTTACATCTTGGATCAATGTAGCCATTTCAATGACAAATATATAAGTTGATCTTGTTTACTAATGACGTCAGACTCTCTTACATCTAGAGACATAACTTGATCTGTCTTGATTAATCACAGTTTACAATAATAAATCTGGGTAGTTAGATATGTTCTTAGAGATAAGCATATGAAAAATGAAAAAAAAAATGGGTCAACAACTTATAAAAAAATTAAGATATTCTCAAGATTGCAGTAGAGAAGTTGGTAAGTTGTGTATTTTGTGTAAGAGTGGGTCAAGTCTTCAGAAACTCTTGTGCCCACTTTTCAGTTAAATTATACTTATGAGAACCTGTCACGAACTGCACGTATGCCCAAGGGATTATTTAAAGAGTATTAAAATTGTTTAATTTTTCCCATTAAGGAACAAAATACTATCCTACCTTAAAACATTTATATCTTGTTCGTATAAGGTATGGGAATATGTACAAGGAAAATCAACATAGTAACCAATTATTGATATCACTACTATTTTTATCCAGGTATGGGAATCTGTACAAGGAATAATGAAATTTTTTTTGGGTGTTGTTATTATGTTTCATTAATCTTCATTACATATTTAAGCACATCCAATGTACTTAAACAAAATGTGGTAGTATGGACAAAGCAAGTGAGCTATTTGATGCTCGCAGGATCTACACAAAATGACTTCTCAAAAGGTAAAACACAATATAATTTGCAGGTGTTAAATCCAGTTTAACAATCTTTACCAGGATCCTCTTTGTTGTATGCAATGGGAATTCAAATAGGATATGGATGTCCATCAAAAACATAATGAACAAGAAATTTTTGTCAAATAATATATTTTGAAATGCCCTGGTCAAAATGGAAGCATTGAGAAGAGTGTGTGGATTGAATGCCTCAGAGAGGTTGTATCTCAGGCAGTGGAAATGAGATGATTACAAAGATATGAATAAATTGGTTTTGCAAGGAAGCCCTAAAAAATTTCAAATTAATGAATTCCTAACATTTGAGCAAGTATGTGAAGTTCAAATAATGAAAATATTGAGGAGAAAGAAAAACTAAAAGGGGTCCTGGATAGAATAAAGTTGACAACCATAAAATTGCATTACCATAATGTGGTAATATTCTGTCAAATGATAATGGAGGGGTGTCCATCAAAATATATGGAAATTTTTGTTAGATGTTGCAGTTAACAAATTAGACATGTATACAGGCTGGTGGTGGCATTTATATAGACTGGAAATGGGCAGTGAACTTGCAAAATGATAATGGTGAAAGTGTTTTATAAAATGACAAAATTGCATTTTACCGCACATGTGAAATTTTTTCTCTCCAGGGAAATATTTCCCCATGGATAAAGTGTTTTTTATAGAGAATGTGAGATAAGGTAAAATTAAAAATAAAATATAGTGGTGAATTTCTTTTTACCAAAATTAAATATTTTCATCCAAAAAGTGAATATATTTTTACAAAGATTACAAAAGGGGGTGAAATGCTTTAGCTTGGAGGTAAAACAGAAGGCATCAATTAAGTGAATGTGAACAGCTTGGAAAATACACATATATGAACATGAAATGACTGCTTGTAAATGGTGTGGGAATTATTTATTTGCCACATGTTTATATTCCCATATGAAATGTTTATTCACAGGAGTGCAAGAGAGGTGAAATAAAGCAGGAAAAAGATATTTCAGTTACATGACAAAGATACAGATCTGATATTTTGAAAATAAGAGGGAAGAATATTCTATTTGTTGCAAATCAGATATTTGAAGAGGACAGATGTCACCAATAGATAAAATCTGGAGCTGGTCTATTTCTTTATTTTCTTTTTCCTCTTATTTTGTAAGAGGGTTTTGAAAATGGGTTTTTTGAAAGCTTGTAGATAGATAGTGTTTAGTTTTGATTTGCAGAGATGATGTGCAAGTCTGCAATAGTCTGATTGTATTAGCAATGTTAATCAGTTACTATTGTAATGATACTTTCATGAAGTTGTCTCCATTTTGTATGCATTTGATCATTTGAATTAAATACATCAAAGATGCTTCAATTCATCTCTACAGATTCCTTGTAGATGTGTTATTTGTTCAATGATCTCTTTCAAGGAAAGAGTTAAATCTCTTTGTTCAAGTAGTTGTGATCTTCTGAGAGTGAAGCAGTGACTTTGTATTACATATTTTTCTTAATGCAAAAGATTATTGCAGTAGAACAATTGGGATATCTTTAAATCTTTTTAAACCAAACCTATAAACTGGGGATACTCTACAAATTGGGATATCCCCATATCCTTGTGTTATTTTTATTCTAGATATGTGCTTTTTAATCTTTCTAGGTTTGGTTGAAATATCATTCAACAAGAAGCTGAAATTTGGGATGCACATTGGACATTGCATCCATGGTATTGCTATGGGAAATACACTGAAAATCAAAAAGCAGATGAATCATCACACACTGTATTTTGTTCATTGTATGTGCACTATTCTTTGGATGAGGTGAGACTTTGTTTTCAATACTACACTTCTAAACCGTTTCCACAATTGAAAGTGGAAGAGCACTTGTCTCAGAGATTTTGGGAGAATCAACATGTGGGCATATTAACTTTCTTCTTTTTGGCTTACAAGAATTAGGTTCTCCACAACTATGTTTTGTTTGACCCTCAACCTGTTTTCCATCCTTGCAAATTTGACTCCATCGCTTGAAATTTATAAGTCTATCTTCAAGTTCATACTAGATTGGTTGATACTTCAAGTTCATTGCTTGCAATCACTAAAAAATTGGTCTGGTTATTGTGGAAAGACAATTTTGCATGACTTATTTCTCTTAAAAGATCTTCATGCTTTGTAGCATGTCCAACACCAATTTCTTGGACTTTCTTTAAATGAGAAAAAACACTTGGTTTTGTAGAAATATTATTAGACCTTAGAGTACGCATGCCACTAGAAAAATACCTAGGCTGTAGAAAAGGAAACTTAGGCAGTCCTATAATATCTAATGCCAAATCATCTTGAAACTTATCTACACTCAGTGACATGCAGTCACTAATGTTATTTGCATGTGAAATACTTAGAGGAACTTGCCTCAATTTTTGACAGTCTTCAATTACAGTGTTTGTTAAGGTCAAAGGAAAGAAATATAAAGATAATGTACTACAGGGCATTTCAGTCTCACCAATCTCACTATAATAGAGTGTACCATGGTTTAGGGGATTTGAAGCAATGATAAATTCACTACTATTATTGTCATAAATTTCACCACTTGCATTTTGATTTGTTGCATTACCAAGAATTTCTCTCAGAATAAATGCATTCTTTACATTTTCTGTAATATTTGGATACCTTACATAAAATTGCTGGAAGTTAGAATTTACGTCTCGAAATCGATTTTCCCATTTACTAATAAACAAATTTAACATAAAGTTCACTATATTGTAGGCCATTTAGAAAAAGTTCTCAAGTATATTATCCTATCTCTCAAGTATATTATCCTATCTCTATCTCTATAAGCATAGTAACAAATTTAACAGAAAGTTCACTATATAGTTCCCATTATAGAGTATTCATAAGGGCTATTGCAATGCTCTTAGAAAATTTCTGAGACAAAATTTAGGATCAAGCTGGAGATAGTTGCCTTAAGATTTGGATGCAAGATACATGGTTAACATCTTTCACACTAGCTGCATTGTCAGATGACAATTCTTTAACAAATGCATTTGATGATAGGATCTCAGATTTCTCCATAGCATCAATGGATTTCAATTCTTTATGATGTGAACCAACTAATTCCTCAAAATCTGAGCTTGATTGTAATATATCATCATATCTTCTAGATTGAGTAATCTCACCATCTCTCATTACCTAAAAAAAGTTACAAAAATGTCCTTTGTGAATAGAACTTGGATCTTTTTGTTTCTTCTCTAGAATACATGACTCCTGAAGCCATTACCTGGTTCTTCCCACAACTAGCTGTCAATTGTAACTTCTCATATTTAATTATTCAACTCAATAGTAAATAGAGAAATACAAACATACCAGAATGAGGTCAGCAGCAAATAAAAACTCCACTTAGTGAGTTACATAGACTACAATTTTTGAATCCAGAATGCCAAGTAGACATTGTTGTAACAAGAAAAGGCTAGATAAAATTACTTGGAAAAAATTGTGTCCCACTATGTGCATCAACAACACTAAATGGATCATCAAAAAGATAGATATCCGCATCTTGATATAAAGCCCGTGCAATCTGTATCCTTTGTTTTTTCCCACCACTCAAATTTATTCCTCTTTCTCCAATTTGTGTTTGGTCTCCATTCGGTAACAATTCCAGATCTTTCTTTAATGCACAAGCCTGCAGCACAATCTCATACCTAATTTTTGAGAAGGAAGGATATCTCTTGGCGTACTTTACATATATAGCTAAGTTCTGTGTTGGAGAGTTTATCAAATACACATTAGGTCTCAAGGATGTTACTAGTTTGTGCACATCAGGCACCCCATATATTCTTGGCACTATTGGGCCTTTGCATTATGTCTTTGTTTCCGTTCACTACTCAATAATGACTCATTTATAATCTTTGCCACATCTTATATAGTTTTGTTCATGGTTTCACTTCTTACCAACCGGTAGCTTATGTTGATCTCTAGATGGTCCTCATTTTATTAATATAATCCTTGGTTTTAAGCACAATATTGGCACTCCCTTTGTCCACTTTGAGAACAATGATCTTCTCATTGTTGTTAAGTTTTTATAATGCCCAGTTTACTTCCTTCAAGATGTTGCTCCTGGGTGGTTTTATATTCCTTAATATTCTTGAACAGTCCTATCTAATTTCTTTAGTAGTATGATTTGGTCGGTTGAGTATGATATTTGAAAATTTGACTAGTAGTTTCTCATTAGGGATATGGCTAAGGGCAATGTCAATTCTTGGTCTTTACGAAGCCAGCTTAGGGTTGCAGCATCTAAGGTAGTTGATGAGAGGTAGGCAACGTTTTGTGAAATGAAATGAGCATATGGGACTAAACTCTATGCTTTATTTGCAATTGACTGGTTTGGCATTTTTCTTCTTTTTTTGAACTAATTCTAAACACTTTTGAAGGATTTTTGTTGCTAGGTAGTTAAGCTTTGCACTGCAAAGGTAATGTGTTGCATAATTATTAAAGATGTCTTCATCCAGCAATAAAAATGAGTATATGGGCCTAAATTTCTATACTTTATTTGCATTTCACTGGTTTGGAAATTTTCTTCTTTTCTTGAACTAGTCTAGAAATTTTTGAAGTATAAATATTGCTAGTTAGTTGAGCTTTGCATTGCAATGGAATTGTGTTGCATAATTATCAGAGATATCCTCTTCCATGTGATATATTCTCCCACCTAGGATGTTTATTTTCTTAAAGGATGAATTGTTACTTTTATGATCGCAATTTTCTGATCAGATCTATTTGGAAAGAAAGAAACATTTTTTGGTGTAACATTTTTCTCTTGAAAGGAAAAAAAACATATAAGCATATTTTGAGATATTGCAGGTTAAGAAATAGGACTTTTGAATTTAAAGGTAGGGTAGATTTTAAAGGAAACATTATTTTTGAAAGTGTTTTGGTCACTTTCAGATCCAAGACTAAATTTTGAATTAGAAGGTCTAAACTTTGTAATCTGGTACTTGTATTTTTAAAGGTGAACCCCTTTTTCTTGGCTGGGAAGGGTTGAAGCCCTGGGATGGCATCACCCTGGGAATTCTCACCACACAAATGTACCTGAGAATCAGACTTGGGCTAGCAGTGGTAATGTCCTGCCAATTTAATGCTAGAACACTACCCAAGAACATCATATGGTATTTGGTTCTAAATTCAGATAATCTAATTCTATCATTATTCCTTTCTTGATTTACTTTTGTGAATTGGTAAGACATAAAAATTGATGCGAAGTGTGTAGTAAATTTTGTTGCCCTTTGTTCCAGATCCAGTCTTGAGATTTCAGCTACTTGATATTGAAATGGCTAATGAAGAAGACAAAGGGATGGTGTCTCATCATCATCATTAGATTTACTGTTTGACAAGCTTACATATAGGGTATGTAGATGAATATTTTTGTAGATTACTTTAACAGAATAATTTTTCCTTTCAATGTGCATATTAGTTTTTAAAAGTTAATTGTGGCCTTGTTGGTATTTTAACAAGTATTGTGTTTCTTGCATTTGTATATAATACTACTTTGTTAGTTTATAGGCTGAGTGACTACGAATCAAATGACCGATTCAATAAATACTAAATAGTTATTCTCCTTGATTCCATTGGCAACCTATCACAGCTACAACCTTGAACATAAAAGGGTGTGAACGTTTAAATAACCTTCTTGATTCCATTGGCAACCTGTCACAACTGTAACACTAGAACATGGTAGGGTGTATAGATTTAAATAACCTCCCTCATTCCATTGGCAACCTGTCACAGCTGTAGCACTTGAACATAGAAATGTGTAAAGGGTATGTGCAGGATCATCGTGCAAAAAACAGGCCCTTAAGTGGCAAAAATTTAGAAAAATGGTGTTAGGCAACTTGGCGTAAATATTTGAATAAGTTATCTATATTATTTCAAAAATATGTAAGAATAGAATTTTAGAAAATTAAATGTAGTTTCTAAAATACTAGGTTTATTTAAAAATAAATAAAATCTATTTGGTGAAAATTTGAAATTTCAATGCAGATAGTACTTAAATTTTAGGAAAAAATAAAGAAGTAGTTATGCATGACCACCTAACCATAATAAAATGATAATATTTTTTGTAATATTTTTATATAAGTAGAGGACTCATTTCCAAATGTGATGCATATTTTTTATAATTTTGTCCAAGTAAATAATTAATTATGAATTTTTATTACAACTTTTAGAAAATATAAAAACTTCGTCTGTCGACCACCTTAACTTGGTCAAAAATTCATGAAATTTAATTTTTCTTTTTTAATTCTATAGTATGTGAAGCATAGAATGTGACACATGTTTTGGATTCAAAAATACCGTTTGAAAGTTATAGATGTTTTTTCAGCCTATCAATCGGGACTTTGGTCGTAATTCTAATAGAAAATGAATAATAATTATTTATTAAATTCAAATTAAATCATAATTTATATTTTTGGAAAGCTGAATCTCCTCTAAAAACCCTTTTAGTTTCATTAATTTTGGGTGAAAAAAAAGTTGTTAGCCACATAACCTCATAATATTGCCACTTTTTGGCGCACCATGATCCTGCACATACCCTAAAGGTTTAAATAACCCCCCTGATTCTATTGGCAGCCTGTCACAACTACAACACTTGAACATAGAAGACTATAGAGGTTTAAATAACCTTCTTGATTCCATTGGCAACCTATCACATCTGCAACACTTGAAAATAGAAAGTTGCAGAGGTTTAAATAACCTCTCTAATTCCATTTTCAACCTCTCATAGCTGCAACACTTGATATAATAGGAAATTTTAAAGGTTTAAATAACCTCCTTGATTCTGTTGACAATCTATCACAACTACAACAATTAAAAATAAAATATTGTCACAATTTGAATAATCTCCTTGATTTCATTAGCAACCTGTCACAGCTGCAACACAACACTTGAACATAGAAGGGTGTGGACATTTAAATAAGCTCCCTAATTAAATAACCTCCTTGATTCCATTAGCAACCTATCACGGCTGTAACACTTGAACATAAAAGGGTGTGGACGTTTAAATAAGCTCCCTGATTCATTTGGCAACCTGTCATAGCTGCAACACTTGAACATAGAAGGGTGTGGACGTTTAAATAAGCTCCCTGATTCCATTTGCAACCTGTCACAGCTGCATCACTTGAACATGGTAGGGTGTATAGATTTAAATAGCCTCCTCGATTCATTGGCAACCTATCACAACTGCAGCACTTGAACATAGAAGGGTGTAAAAGTTTAAATAACCTCCTTGATTCCATTGAAAATAGAATGTTAGGATGTGTTCCAGAGTGCTTCATTAATTCAAAGATTTTGAGTGATTCCATGAGATGACATCTCTTTGAGGCATTCTGTCAAACAATTTAGGTGTTTTGTCTATGATTCCACATCTTGCATATATGTCTACCAGAGCATATCCAACTATAACATCTGACAAAAATTCCCCTACCATTATGCTTTGGTGCAAGTTCATAGCCCGTCCAGTGTGCATGTCCAACACCAAAGAGAATGGAAAGGTTTTTTTTTTTACCCAACTACACCCTCCTATTATTTCCTTAGAAAAAAGGATGCCTAATTATTACAAGAGATTCATAGAATATCAGGTTCAGATAAAATGGAACATAGACCTCACCTGGAAACCAAAGAGTCTATTGAGTGATTGATTTTTCTTCCAAAGGTTCTCTATGAAAGAATAGATCATTGTCGCTTGACTTATCCATTCCTCTTCATTTTCTCCCAATGATTTTATAACTCTAACAAAGCATTTAGACTTTTCAAAGATTTTTAGATGAAAAATTAGATGAGCAGGCTTCTAGTAGCTTCCCATTGCTAATTCCAAGGATAGAAACTCTTCCCATGGAACATTCCATAGTATTTTACATGGTATTGTAAGCATTTTATTTGATGATGGGCACTAAAAACATAGGAACAAAAACTTTTATAAGTGCCTTAACCTGGCATGACAATATTTCAAAAGATGATGCAGTCTAAATGTTCCTCGTATAAATCTGACCATGCAAATTTTGAAGGTTCCATTGAAATATTTGTGCATCCAAAATGTCTCCTTTCTTCTACAAGGTAAAGCACCATTTGCAAAGTCAACAACATACAAATCAATGTTCTCTCTTTAATAGTGCTCAACAATACATAAGAAACTAGTGCAATTCGTCCATTAATATGTCCAGATAATTTGAAGATCAATAAAGCACTAGTATGTGAATGGAAACACATTGTCATTGATGGCATGGTTTGTTGGTGTTTAGATGGTGTTGTTTCAGTGCCCACCTAGTTTCAAGCCCTTGCAGGGCTGGTGGGCTTGTGGACCACTTTACTCGTGCACTTGGACTATTGGTTGTTAGGGGATGGGGCCCCCTGTTTGTGTTCCCACTAGCTGGGCCCGGTTAATGCCAATAACTCAAGCTGACGACCCATTCAAAACCTCAATTTACATAAAAAAATACATGAAACACATTAATTTACAGATTAAAGCATAAAGGTGACATGCACTAATTTCTTGAAGAGATTCTCATTCAACCCTAATAACAAGTACAAAACTGATGAAATTATTGAATTGGGTTGTCAAACTTTTGAGAATAGATGATCCAAATATTGATTTTTTTAATACTTTCCTGTAAGATTGTTGATTTCAACAAATTCACTCACTTATGTTTATTAGTATTTAAAAGCTATTGTTTTATTGCCATACATATGTGTGTGTGATATCCTTATTGTAAATACATTTATATATCATAGTGAATCAAATAATTAGACTAAAACTACATTTGGCATCTACATCCAAACACACTTGGACTGGACTATACTTACATAAGTCAACACTGAGAACCAAACCATATTTCTGAAATCAGTAATCATGGTGTTATTGTCATTAATGTTTATATCATATTGGTATCCTCATAATTATTACAAATGGTCAATTTACAAAACCTTAACAAATATTCCGTAGATATTCTTGTTCATAAATAGATAAAATATAAATACAATAATATGCAGGAAAGTAAAAATTCCCAAGTAAAAAGTGAAAAGGGAAATGACCTGCCCAGATGTTTCCCTTTCATTATATTCTTAAAGAATTCCACTACTCTAGATGGCACGTGAGATCCTAATCCTATTTGAAACAAATTTGTTTCCAAATACCTGAAAACATGTACAACTTCCACCAATACCACGTGCACAGTCAAGGAAACAAAGTCCAAGACTCCACTCACAGGTTGAACAATAATACCCAAGAATGCTCTCCCAAGACCATGTACAAAACCAATAACACCATGTTCTCTTGCACTTTCCAAAGGTTTAGTTAACACTCCAGAGAAACCAGATGCCACACCCTGTGCTAAAGCCTCAGTGCCTTGTAAAATTCCATCACCAACTCCTGTAATTTTCCTTGAAGAATCCTACAAAAAATCCATAAAAATGTCATATAAGGACAATGAATATGTTCATATTTCTCAAATCTGTGGATTTTTCCTCAATTTAAATATAATTTTTATGTTCACCTGTTTTATACGCAACTGAAGGAATTGTCCATCTGTGGAAAGTTTGGCAAGTCCTTTACTCAGAGATGCCAATGTTGAGCTTGTCATACCAAGTAAATCTACTCCAAAAAGCAAATGCAGGGGATTATGTATCAAATCTCTCCAAATCCAGTGGGTAATTGATGGTCAGACCACTTTTTCTCATGAACACGTCTGTGAACATCTTTCCTAAGATGGATCTGACAAAGAAAATATTTGTAATGATCAAGAACATAACTTCAAATGTTGACTTATTTTCTTTCCATTTAACATGAAGACTTGAAAAAATCAATCTAAGATCACAACTATTGATCCATAAATTCGATCATAATTATTCATATGTTGAAGTTGAATTGAGATGTTGCACTAACCTACATTTTGACTATATTCCCAATAGTGTCAATTACAGGACTCCAAATACCAAGCACTCCATGAGGCCTCTGGGTAGGTGTTGTCTCTAGTGAAAATTTTAACCTCATTTCTACTATATCAATCAAACTAACCCATAAAACAAAGTAGTTAAATAAAGTTCAACCTCAATTACATTAACATTAAAAAGATTGTCCATTTTCATCTTTCAGTGATCTAAATGAGATTAAAATTGCTCTCAAATAATGCTTGAGAATAAGGAGTGCTTAAGAGCTCATTAAAAAGCTCTTCCCTTCATCTTGATCCACCCACAACACCTTGACATAAGAGCAACAAAACAAAGTTCTTTTATATTGATGTTTAATAAAAAAATATGAAATTATTGCTTTGGAATTGCCTGAAATGCTTTTCTTTCTTGCAAAGCAGTAGATTTTGAGGTAGGAATGGAATTTTAACAGAGTGTTTGTTGTTTCCTCTCTTTAATGTGATAATTTTGTATCTTTCCATGGTCATGTATCTGGATTGCCTTTGTCAGGTTTTTGAGAGTGGGAATCCCAATGCAAAAGAAATAGTCCTTTCAAACATGGCAACAACTTTTGATCGGATTCTGTTATAGTTTGAGGTTTGCTGCTTCAAATCCTCTCTATGTAAATTTTTATGCTTTAGTTCCTAAATGATGTAAAGAAAAAACAATTAACACATTACACTATATTTACTCATTTGAACAAATGCATAATTTCTTCTATTTCTTCCTTTATTTCAGGATCCTTTCACATTTTCTAATTATCATAGAGCAATACAGGAGCCTTTTGATTACTACATGTTTGGACAAAATTACATTCGGCCATTGATTGGTTTCATGTATTATTGTTGTGATTCCCAAGAAGGTTTTAGTTCTTGTTTTTTAATCTGATAGGATTGGTTGTATCTCATAGGAGGGTTTCTGATTGTAGATTTAAATAAGTAGTATTTGATCACTTGTAGAAACCCTTGTTTCCCCTAACTTCCGTAACTGGTTTGTTTTTTTGACTGTTTTGTGTATTTTGATTTTTTTTGCTTGATTTTGCATGTATAAAGGAAGAATGCGATTTTTGCAATAATTGATTTAAAAATCTAAATAATTTCAAATAGGTGTGAACTAAGCAAATAGCTAATGAAATAGATATCCATCATATTTATTGTTCATTCCAGATCATTACAATGATGGGTCTTTGACATGCAAGGAAAAAAAAGACAAGTGGATTTGAAATATTCAAAAACCTGATTTCAGCCGCTTAGAGATAAGTTAGATCAGTACGGCTATCCAAATGTAAACTCTTCCTTAGCCAGATGATATCCAATGCTCCAAGATGCCAAAGCGCCTTCTACTGTGAAGTTAGACTGCAAGTAAAGCAAGCGATTTGCTCTCAAAGGAAAAAGTACGGCCTTTTCTGAAGAGGTACGACCTGCTGCAGCAGTACGGATCTGGTAACAGCAATAAAGAGGTCTGTACAGCTCTTATGTGCTTGGTTTGGAACTTGTGAAATGGGCGCCACCCCTGTAAAACCCTTTCCGGATGCTTCTTTAATCAAAACCCTATAGTTATTTCACCTGTGATGCTCTGTGATAACTTTAGAATAAAGTTATCTCTTTGCCTATCAATAGATCCGCTGATATTTCACAGCCTCTGAAATGCACACACTGAAGATTGCACGTTCTCCAATGAAAATTGAAAACCTGAACCCTTGGCTCTATCTTCAGAAGAAAATACTCAGCAAAATTTGACTTAATCATGAATGGCTCGATTTTCAATGAAAAACCTTATATTCTTTGAAAAGTGCAATTTCTCTCAATTAGGTTTCATTAAAAAAAATTCGAACTTCTTCTTTTTAATTTTTCTATAGTTTGAAATCACATTTTTAATTATAAAATATAATTAAAAATGGCCCCTCTGATGTTGGTCGACCCCTTCAACAAAAGCACTTAAGTTATAATATTTTAAAATATTATAACTTTATAATATAAGTTCCAAATAATTAATATCTAATTAAATCAATTAAATATTAATATCTCCCTCAAATAATATCTGATTCTCGACCTGTCTGAAGCTGGTGAACCAGTAAGTGATTCTGCACGTGACCAAACTATACTACTAAAAATAGCAGGGGTGCCTCGCTGAGTGCCAAATACTGCTAAAAATAGCAACTCAGGCAAATGGTGTCCAAATGAGCCCGAACGAAAGCCAATTGATCAAATTCTGACAACTAAAGCCAAGCCAAGCTCCATCAAGACCCTCTATCCATCCCATCAACCTACGAGGGTCGCATAATAGGCTAATCATGAGCTCTGAGAGATGTCAACTAGAAGGGGACATGACATCACCCCTAATAATAGAGAGGTAGATTATTTTTCCTCATGCTTTTTCCATTGAATTTCTTTTCTATAAACTATGTAGTTTTGACAAATAAACAATAAGGTTATTTTGATTTCTAAGACTAAAAATGACATCCTTGAGTAAATTTTTGAATGTAAGGGAGGTTGTCTATATGTTAGGCTTGCTAGGGGAATTGGATTGCTCAACAAGAAAAGATTTCTAAATTAATTTAGCTCTAACTCTATGGGAAAGATGATAGTTTGATGGACATACACAATTCTACCTGTATGGGAGTGATGAGAATTGGACAACACATCTAAAGAGGTTCCATATATGCTAGAGGAAAGCTACGAGGAAACTAAATTGATAATGTTTGAAGTTTTTTTTTTCTTTCTTAGATGTTGAGTCTAATTATTAAGTTTAATGTTGTGTTGCAACTTGCAGTTGAGTATGTTGATATGATAAAGGCTAGCATTGTCGATCCTCTAAAAGTTATCAGAATTGCATTAGTTGATGCACAAAGGTAAAACTATTTATCTTTATTATAATTAGTGGAACTTGCAACTACAATATTTGATAAAAATCTATTCCAAATATGTTTTTGATGTGCAAATTTTGAAATCTTATTTTCAGGTTGCAACTTCAAATTGGAGAAGTAAAAGGTGAATACCAGTGAGAAAGAGTTTGGAGGAGCCGAAACCAATAGCAGCGGGAAAGTTATGGATTTGCAAGGGATTAAATGGGTCGAGTCCTTATAGGAGGTCCCTGCCCTTCCAAAATGACTGCAGTTAAGGAAGGGGAAAACAATATATTAGTATATGAAAATAGAAGTATTCTATTTATATAGTGTCAATAAGTTGTATAGTGTTGCTGAGACATTGAATGTAACCAATGAAATTTTGATTTGCTAATCAAGTTTAATAAAGTAAATTTTTAGAGTGGTTTTTTCTCCACTCATAAATACTGTGTTGTTGGTGTTTGTGTTTGATCAATCATATTTGTTCAAGAATTTTAGTCTACATTTCATGGTACTTCTTCAACATTTGAATATCTATGATACTTGAAATTTATATGCATTAATTTGTGAGGATTAATTAAGTTAGATTTGATTTGTAATGACTAAAGTAATGAATTACATGACTAAATATATTACTAAATATATGACTAAATTAATGACTAAAGTAATGACTAAATATATGACTAAATAAATGACTACCATGACTAAATAAATAACCAGTTAACAACAATCAAATTAATGACTAAATATATGACTAAATTAATCACTAAATATATGATTAAACAAATCACTACCATGACTAAATAAATGACTAAATTAATGACTAAATCAATGACCAAATCAATGACTAAATAAATTACTAAAATAGTTTAGTCATAAATTTGGTGGTGTTATAAATGACTACAAATAAACCACTAAAATAGTCACGTGACTAAAATTAATGACTAAAATATATGACTAAATAAATGACTAAATAAATGACCAAATCAATGACCAAATCAATGACTAGATCAATTACTAGATAAATGACTAAAATAGTTTAGTCATAAATTTGGCCGCGTTATAAATGACCGACAATAAACTACTAATGGTCACGTGACCAAAATTAGTCACATATATGCAATTTTTAGTAGTTTATTTAGTCATATATTATTGTTTTTATACTAGTGCATGTATTAATCATTTTAGCATAAATTATGTAACTAATATAGCTTCCATCATGTTAATCTAGTTTTAAATCATGTTTTCATACACATCTATCAATGGTTTCATCAGTTTTCTTTAATAAAAATGATTGAAACAAGTTTATTATCCGTGGGATTAGGAAAGGGTCATCGTTCCACATCAATGCAACACCACTCTCCCAATAGGATAAGTTTCAAATGGATTAGAGTAGGTGTTTTGAAGCTTTCATAGTTTATTATGCTTGGTTTAATTTCTATTTCATTGATCCTATTGAGATTGACGTTAGTGGCTTAATTATGCTTTGATTCTTCATGAATCAAGCATAATCAGACCATACTAATCCATTGGTCACATTTTGGAACTAGAATCCTAAGGGCATAACCAATCAAATTTAATCAATTTCTATCTCGAATGCTATTTTTTTCTGATTCTTGCAGGATACGATGCACCAAGAATTTTTAGTGATGTCTTTGCTAGGCATCACTATACAATGACACTATCACCATAAAAAACAATGACACCTAATTAATGCACTGGTGCTAATTAAAATAAATGGAGATGTTGAATAATTTTAGAGGTATCAAAGATATGTAAATAACGATGCTTCCAAATAGCTCAATGCTATTGTCATCACTAGATTTCTATAGAGCAATGATATCGTGAACAATGACACCCTACTCTGGTAAGAAAAACAATGATCAATTTTCAACATGTGGTTTAATTTTTTTACTTTATTTGATCACTAACATGCCTCTAATGTTGTTTGGGTTTTTAGGCTAACTGGGTTTTGCAAGTTGGACAATAAAAGTTGAAATGAAGAAGCATTCTTATATTTCCATCTTATAATTGTAACAAGTGTTTTGAAACTTTTGGGGCAATTATAACCCATCCATCATGATTTTTATTTTATGCTTTAGGACCACACTAGATTTCAATTGGTTTTTAAAATAAATGCTCAAACTAGTTAAAATTGAACCCTCATCTCATTTTACTTTGGGTTTAAAATTAAATAATACAACTTAACACTTCGTTTGGTGCATAAAATGAACTTACTTTGCTTTGAGGATTAAAATTAACAAGTGTTTGCTATGTTTTTTTATTTACATTTGTGTCATTGAATGTGTATGCACTTCTCTCGTGCCACTTGGCGATCTTGAGAATCAAAATATTTCCTTGGAATTTTGTATCATCACCCACATATTTTGATTTGGATTAAGATCAACCTCATGCTAGTGTAGGGAAAAGGAATTGTGTGTATTCTTCCTTGCTTTATGTGATCACTCCCCATATCATTCATCTTTTCATCTCCCATTGTCACCATTGCTCCAAAATTACTTAGAATGTCCCTTCTACCTAAATTTGAGTCAACTATAGAGTTCAAACATTACAAATCTCAACACAAATCTCCCATAGGTGACCCAAAATTTATGGTAAAGACAAGATCACAACACAAGAGAATCATGGAGAAAACCAAAATCACATCTACCATCAGTGATACCAACCCTCATGAATTTAATCCAAGGATCCAATCTACCCCCTCACAACAACGAAAAAATCCATTGAGGTATGAGGTAGAAGATGTCACAAACAACCCACTTGAGCTTACTAAGGAAAAAATCCTTGAGTATAAACAAGATCATCAAACCTTAGAAAATTTGGCTACTACTTTTCTCACATAAAACTTGACACAAGGCTTAACGCAATCTATGAATCAACCAACTCCACCCCTTGTGCCAAGTCAACCCTTAACATCTAGTCTTGCAACTAGGCTAGGAACCAACCTTGGTCTCACTTCATGTCTAGGAATAAACACAACTGTGGATATTCACAACACGACCATTCCATTAACTACCAACCTTCCCCAAAACACAAGTTGGATACCAACATTTAGAAAATCACTTACATTCCATGACATCACAACAACCTTGACATTTTGAGTGCAACCATCTTCATCCATCACCCTAAATACCCCGAGTGTGCCCAATGTTACACAAAGTAATATGAACCAAGTGCCTCAAATAGGACAACAAAGGAAAGATTACACCCTCACATAAGGGAAACCCTTAGCAAGTGGTTCCAATAACCCCATTGACACATCAAAAGAAGTGGTTACCCAAGCTAAAAAATTCAATCCGCTGTCCACATCAAACCCATCTATCATCGACCCAAATCAAAACAACACCTTGATTACGAATCCCATCTTGACCAAAGAAATACATTTATGGCATCCCAAGCACAAGGAAATCCCCAAAGCATCGATCAAGGGAATCCTTTCAATCAATGGACTCAAGCTCCTAATGTTCCCTTAACATCACTATACTTAATGACATCAACATCATTTTTTACCATTTGTCCCCCAAGTCATGCAAAATCAAATGGGACCTCAAACTTACATTCCTCCACCACAATCCACTATCTGGCAAGGAATGTTAAACCAAGGGAATCCCAAACCTCTCATCAACAATCCACAACCCACACAAAACATCAACACCCAAAACCTATCACAAATGTCCCAACCATTGATTGATCCTACATTGCAAGCACATGCCCTAGCTTTATAGCAAGCCCAACAGGATTATCAACAAGTAGTCCAACAACAACAATAACATCAAGCCCATCAATTAGCCTTAGTAACACAACAACAATATCAAGCCAATCAAGCATCCTTAGCAGCACAACAATAACATTAGGCCTATCAAGCAGCCTTAACATCACAACAACAAAAAGCCCAACAAGCAACCTTAGCAACACAACAAGCCCAACAACAAGCCCTTGTGGCCCAACAAAAACAACAAGGCTTACTAGCTTAGTAGCATGCACAACAACACCAAGGTTCCTACTATAACCCTCAATAGAACATCATACAAACATGTTGGGAATGTATACGTCACCACCATCATCACCTTCACAATATCCTACACCACTGTATATACCATACAATACCCCATCATACCATAATCCCATCCCACAATACACAACATATTTTCCTCCATCAAACCCACAAGATGATATGACATCGCAACTTAAAGCATTAACACAATAAATATAGGATATCTAGGTGGGAAAAATGAAGAAGTCCCATACACATAATCTATGCCCATATCCATTTGATCGAAACATTGCAATAGTACCATTCCCCCCCCCCAATTTTTAAAACCCCAAATTTGACAAATACAAAGGGAGAGGAAGACTTTTGGACCATATCAAAGAGTTTAATGTCATGTGCATGCAGGTGGCCTATAGTGATTCCTACTTAATGCACCTCTTCCCATGAAGTTTAATAGGTCCTATCATGTCCATTGGTTCTCATAATTTTTTCCAGCTATCAAAACATTTCAAGAAATAATTGATAAATTCATAGATCTCTTCTCCTTCAATATTGACATTGATGTGAGCTTAGAAGAGTTATACACCCTCAAACAAAACAAAGGAGAATCCTTCGCTAATTTCCTACTAAGGTGGAGACAAAAGGCTAGTAAGAGAAAGTGGACCATTCCCGATGAGAAATAAGTGGGGATCATCATAGAAAATGTTGATCTAGATCTATCCTTCCACTTGAAAATGCAATACATTACCTCTTACAATGGGCTTGTCCCTATATCCCTTAACATCATGAGAGCCCTAATCTCACAGGGAAACACACAAGTGTATAAAGACAACCGCCCACCCACTAGTTCTAATGATAAATCCTACTTTTGGGCCAAGAATAAGAATGTTACTAGTGATGATGTTGTTGATGTAAAGGTGGTCTTAACTACTCATAGGAAATTAAACACCCAAACCATGAATACACAACAACCATACACATCACCGTTGAACAATCAAACAACAATCAACATTGCAAACACTCAACATGGACAACAACAAACGAATAGTGCTCTTAAATGAAAATTCACTCACTTGGGGGAACCTATGGAGGATGTGTTAGAAAGGTTGATACAGTCTAATCAATTATCACACTCCCAAATTTATCAAACTATCAAGAGCCACAAGTCAAACCTTGTAGCTATAGAGACGATCATTTTTTGTGAATTTCACTGATACAAAGGTCATAACACACAATTTTTTTTTACTCAAACATAAAAATAAAAGATCTTATTAAACAAGAAGACATTGATGTTGATCACAAATTTGAGAATGAAAATCTAAAAATTTACACAAACCCTATGCCTGATCATACAAAAGAAAAAGATTCAGGAAAGGCCTAAACCTCAAAAAACGTAAACAATACCCATGATACCACAATGGGAAATTTATTTATCACAACATGAGGAATTAGACACACATCAAGATACTATTTTAAAGCAAATTCCAAACCCATTAATAGTGTTTAGCAATATTCTATACCATAATGACATCAAGTGGATATCAGATTATGATATCTCTCCTACATATGACTCAATGATTGGGCATGTTGAATAAGTTCCAAATGAGCCAGAAAAATCCTTTTTTTCACCCATACCTACTGGCTATTAAAAAGAGTTTTTTTTCAATGATCTATCATCCACCTAAGGAACATTTCAAGAAGAGTATCTTGAGGATAATGAAAGTTACTTCAAATCGAGTCAAGATCAACAACCCTTATCCCTAGAGTTTCACCAAGAGTTAAGGGACATCTTTCAAACCATTTTAAACTTCAAAGATGTCCGTTGATATCACCCCTAAGATGTTTCTTTCAAATGGACATATAGACATTCTTCATCCAAAACATGAGTCTCCCACTCTTGATATTCCTACACAAGAGCAATAAACAACCAAGATTCTTGATTCTTATAGTGATTGTGTATCATCATCTTTTGAGTCAGCATCAACATCTTTTGAAGTAGTATCAATAGATAATGATGTCATAGAACCAAATAAAACAATTCATATTCCTGAACAACATGAACCCATAGCAATATCATGTGTTCATGACAAGTTATATTCAGTGGCTATGGACTAGAGTATACATTATTAGGGAAAAGGATTAGGTATTGATCATACCTTCACAATGTCGAGGGAAATATTTTGTACAACAAACATCAACATATGGGGCATAAAGGATCCTTATGGTAAAAATATTGTCAACACTACAACTAGTCGTATCGTGATTTGGCATTCACCCATCATCTCATACACAATTTGGGACCAACGTAAAAAGAAGAAATTATATCTAAGAAAGGTAGAGATCATCAAAGAAAATGAAGTAGTAAATCAAAAAGGACATAAATGGGATACCAAAGAAAAATAAAGAAAATCATCCCTCCAAAACTCCACTAGTCAAAGAAACTATGGGGAAAAATTAAAAAAGGGAAGTGTGCCCATCAAAAGAGTTCTCAAATACAAAAGTATGCTTCTCAAGCAAGGAACAAATTATATCTAATGGTTGGTCTTGATTCCATGAAAACCTCCATTCTCACCCATCATTTATCATCTTCCCAAGTTTGGAGAGTCAAAGGTTTTAAACCATCAACCAATACATCTCATATTCCTTCATAAATGTCACCATCCACTCCATTCATGATATCGAATTCTTGCATTGACTATGTGCTGGAAGCTAGCCTTCATCATAAGGATTTTGAAGGTACTTTATTGCAATGTGCACACATAGACAAGGTTAATTCTAGTATCCACAAGGAAAATCAAAGTTCTTCAAGATTGCATTCAAGTGCTCGTATCTTAGCAAAGAAGATTCTTTAGGTAGGATATCATTGACATTTTATGACAGAGGCCTCTACATCAGTACTACCAAGTGGTTCAATATGAAGGTAAAATTTCCAAAAAAAAAAAAAAAAAAAAAAAAAAATAAAGAAAATAGTAAAAAAAAAATCGTCCTCCAGTGAAAACCAGTACGGTGGTGGTTTGGGAAAGTACTATGATGAAATCTTGGAAAACATGCATTATGAGTATAATCGAGCATCTATATGATCCTTCTCAGACAAAAGCATCTCATCCTTATCATGATAAATCCAATGTTCCCTCCATCCATCCAATCCAGATTTATCCAAATATTTCATTTTATCTTGATCTTGACAAAGATTCAACATATGCTTCAACTCTACTCATTAAAAAATTTTGACAGGTTCTTTACCATTTTATCTTGTGAAGTCCCATAGCCCATATCTAGAATGATAAAACTCTGTCAAACTCTTCACATATACATTACCTATCTTGGTTATTCATTGCATTATGAAGAATTGCTAGACATTGGGGGTAGGTTATTGCACTCTTGTTTTCAAATAACTCTTGATCCATGTCTTTTGTCTCACAATGTGACATCAACATCGTAATCTAGGTATTGTTTACCTTAATATCTCATCGAAAATCCAATAATATTCATAAAACCTCATTAGAAAATCCAAAAACATCCAAAATCCTGTACAACAAAAATCCAAAAACATTCATAAAATCTCATCAAAATCCAAAAAACTTTGCAAAATCCTGTACAGCTAAAATCCAAAAACATCTGAAATCCTGTACAATGAAAATCCAAAAACATTTACAAAATCTTGTATAGCTAAAATCTAAAAACATTCAGAAAATTGTAAAGGAAAAATCCAAAACATCCAAAACATATCAAAAAACCCTAAAAAGGTCGAACATAAAAAATCCAAAAATAGTACACAATCGAGCTACGTTGTATCTAAGCTTGAACGTAGGAAAGGCCATCATTGATGTGCCCCTGAGACACCCTAGGTCAGTCCTTTAGGAGTCTACCATAATAAGCTAGAAATTCATCAACTATGCATATCTCATCTTCAATAAGTTGATCCAGTCAAACTACGTGGTCTCTACATGTATAATGTAGGAAAGGTTAATCTTTGATCAGCCCCTAAGGCCCCTAGGATAGATCTTTTAGGTTAGGTTTTTGGTCGAAACTCAAAAACTCCTAAACATCCAAAACATCGAAAAACCCCTAAACATCCAAATATTAGAAAATATCTAAACATCCAAAACATCAAAAAATCCCAAAACATTTGAAAATTGGAAAAACACAAAATACATCAAAAAACCTGAGAAAAGCCTAAACAACCTCAAATAATCGAAAACCAAAACATCCACATAAACTTTCAAAAAAACCAAAAACAACCTCAAAACATTTTCAAAATATCAAAAACATTGATATATTCCAAAAAACCCTAACACCATCCACCCCATTTCATTTTCACCTACAATAAACCTCCATCCATAATAAATCAATCATCATCTTCAACCTTTGGAAAAACAAATAGAAAGCAAGTACCGCAAGTCGTAAAGTGGGAACCTAAGTGTCAAAATCTAAAGTCTAGATCATAGGTAAATGACTCAGTGAAGTTTGTATCAATGAATTATCATAAACAACATCCTAAATCAAACCACCTAATCAACATGTCCTAGAATGTATCAATCTTGCAATGGATATCAATATCAAAAATCACCTAAGCTATAATAAACTGGCAAGAGATATCGATAACACTAACTATTTATCTGTGATCTTTTTTTTTATGATTTATCTTAATGACCCATTCCAAGGATCTCTCAATGATGTCTCAATGATTTAGAGAGAAAGGAATGGGGCATCAATCATTATCTTTCATTTGTTTTTCTTGTGGGTATTCAAGTGTAAAATAATCTTGGTGCATACTTACTTAGTTGTGTCTATGGAAGTTGTTTGGAGTAAATTGTTGACTATTACATATGCTTTGGTCCAATGTATTCTAAGCTTCTAACTTACATTCCAACGAGGTTTTTATATTTCAAGTTGTGAATAAGAACTATCCTATCTATTTGTAGTGTCAAAGTCCATTACAAGTTAGATACAATGCCATCCCGATTATTAATACCTTGATGCATCGTATCTATGTGTTATATCAAACAATAAGGAATGACAGAAAATCCCAAGCCTAAGATATGAGCAGATCATCATCATCATCATCATCATCATCATGATGCATCTATCTTCACCATCTCTAATAAAGTCTTGGTGGATAATATACTTTTTGGACCTTTTTGAATCAATCATCAAAATCAATGGTCAATCATCTTATTTCTTCTATCTTCTCTTCATGCTAATCATGATAGTCAACAAAAACAATATCATTAATGCATCCATCTTTCATCCATAAATCATCAGCTTGCATATATCTTGCATAAAACACAACATATCATAATATGAAAAACATAATCCATGACATCATCATTATCATTTAAGTTGTGCTAAATAATATGGATTTGTTATTCTAAGCATCTTAAATCATTGCATACATATCATAAACATGCATCACATTATCATATCATAAGCATAAAAATTTGGATTATCCATACATACATCCACATGCATACATCATCACATCATAAATTGCATAGAAAAATGCACAAAAAGAAATGCATCCATATCAATTGCATAAGCATCACATAAGCATATCATATCATTCATCCCATGGAATATCATAAATAGATACTGAAAAAAACATAACATTGCATCCATTCCATATCATTTCATCACATCATAGACCATCATCACATATTGCATAAACATAAATAAAAGGAAATGCTTCCATTCATTGCGTCGCATCCATACATGATCATAAAATATAAGCATATCATATCATATCAACATCAAATGCATCCATGCATTCATAAAGCATGAAATAAAAGAACACATCATACCGAATTTGTATCATATATATATCAAAAAATGGAAACTTTCATGATACAATATCTAAGTCAATGTATGTATATCGATCAAAAGTACAATATCCATGAGGCTATAAAAAAGGAGCCCATGAATGTATCTTTGTATAAAGAATTGAGCAATTATCAAAAAGTGTTTGTACAAGCTAGCTAGCCCTGATGGCTGCTACCCTCACCAGGTTGTCTCTCTAGTTGATCCTTGGCCCGGGGATGTGCTCCACTTTTCTGTGAGTAATTTGGTCTCCTAATCACCACAAGAAAATTTAATGGTAATGCATACGATTGTAGGCAGCCTCGGTAACAACCTCTATGTACAATTGGGCCAACACTATCCATCCCTAAGCTACAACAATCATAGACTCTAACTATTGGCACCGCGTGACCTCCTGTGCTAATTGCATATTGGAAGTCTGCTTGAGCTTATTCTCTTGGTCCCTCCCATCTATCAAGGTCTATACATATTGCCTAGCCTGATCTCTCTCAGCAGTGATGACCAAAATCTACTAACGAGCCTGATCTTTCTCACCTATCACCACCTACAATTGTTGCTGCAACTGTTGTATTTATACATCACAGGGATCTGGCCCCAACGGTGGCTATTGTTATATATGTGGCTATTGAGGAGGCTACTAGTGCAATGGTGGTGCACTCGAGACTTGTCCATCATGATGATATCCATGTTGTCCTCTGCCCCTACCATTTGGACCTCTACCTTATCCTTTGCCATGAATGCCATCTAGCTATCCTTTGCCTCTACCTGCACCCCTCCCTCTCAACCTCCCTCATGGAAGTAAACCTATTGGATCTATAAATCATGGAGGGGGTACAAACCATGCATCATATGTAGGTGCTATCTGTGCATCCTATTGTCCCTGATCATAGGCCCATGGCCTAGAAATAAACTATTAGAAGCTCTCTACAACCTCATGGGTTGGGATCGTGTGTCCCCATGCAATCTCTCGAGCTGACCTAACAAAAATGGCAGTGTATGCATCATCGGGCATGTCCTTCCTCTCACTAAACTTTCTGGCAACACTATGAAGTAGGTACCTCTCAATAATCATGTGCTCTTGACCCTACACATTTTGAGTCTATTGAGCATAGAACAACTACTGCACATCATCGTACCAAGTTGGAATCTTAAGCCATGACCGCCATCTAAACACTGTCATATTGTCGATCACTTGACACCAGTAGGGAATGTTGAGCTTCCCTATCTATTGTAACATGATGACACCTCTGTATCTTTAGACAAATGGATCATTTGGCTCCACATCTGCCATATGAACAATAGGTTGGAGCACATCAACTCCCAGGCCCAAATGTGAAGAAGGGTGACCCCTATGCCGATTGCTCTCCCATCACAATAAATGAAATCATGCATATTGGGTCCTCCAAAAGAGCATCCTATGCCAAGATAGACCGCATCTGGGATTGAATCCTCTACTCCATCGATCTACAACAACCAACCCTAAGATAATTGTCATAATGATCAATCTAAAGGTCAACACCCAACCTTTATACATCTCTAGGTCTATCTGGGAGTTGACCAGGACAACAAACTCCTGGTCAAGGACCTCATGGCATGCATCATAGTTGCCATCAACATCATAGATCACACGGTCACCATGTATCCACAATCGCAAAATCCTCCATACATCCTCCAGCGTCATTATCACCTCACTAGTAGGGTATGTGCAAGATCATCATAAAAAAATAGGCCCTTAAGTGGCAAAAAATTCAGAAAAATCAGAGTTAGGCAACTTGAAATAAAAATTTGAATAAGTTATCTATATTATTTCAAAAATATGTAAGAATAGAATCTGTAGAAAATTGAATGTAGTTTCTAAACTACTAGGTTTATTTAAAAAAATATATTTGGTGAAAATTTGAAATTTCAATGCAGAGTACTTAAATTTTAGGAAAAAATAAGAAGTAGGTATCTGTCCACCACCCTAACCACAACAAAATGATAATATATTTTTATAAGATTTTAGATATAAGTAGAGGACTCATGTCCCGATGTGATGCATATTTTTTTGTAATTTTTTTCCAAGAAAATAATTAATTATGAATTTTTTATTACAACTTTTAAAAATTATAAAAACTCGTATGTCTAACCACCTTAACTTGGTCAAAACTTCATGAAATCCATTTTTTTTAATCCTATAGTATGTGAAGCATAGAATGTGATGCATATTTCAAATTCAAAAAATGTGATACAGTTTGAAAGCTATAGATGTTTTTCAATCAGCCTATCAATCAAGACTTTAGTCATAATTCAAATAGAAAATGAATAATAATTATTTATTAAATTCAAAGTAAAGCATAATTTATATTGGTGGAAAGATGAGAATCTCCTTTAAAAACTCTTTTCATTTCATCAATTTTGGGTTAAAAAAAGTTGTCAACCACATACCCTACACATACCCATCATATCGCCACTTTTTGGCCCATCATGATCCTGCACATACCCAGTAGGTAAGTGGAACGATGAGGTCTCACTATGCCATTGCTCGCATAGCGTTGTAATCATCGCCAAATGTGTCTAGACGGTGGGAATGTAAGTAACATACCACAAACTAATCTCCCCCAGGTGCTCTTGTCGCAACTCAGACAAATCACCAAGTTTGGATAAAACAGTCGCTCGGTGCTCGCGAGACATTAAAGGCTTGATAACCTCTTGCACCCACGAAGTGCACGACATCAAAAATCATGAAAATTGGCTAAGTTTGCAGTTTTTGTCCCCCACAATGACAATAGCACCACTTTTCCTGATAGTGTTGCTATAATTCAAATTCCAAACAGCAATGCTCAAGGCATTTAAATTACAAGTCGCGATATGTGTCGCTAAACACATATGTATCGGTATTTGAACTAGGAAAACCCTAATCCTAAATTCAAAATCATGAGGTGCATCACTATTTACATATGTGTCATAATTTGAAATTAGAAAACTTAATTTTAAATCGCAAGCTGTGTTTCTAATCACATATGATGTAGTGCCCCTCTGAACCAATCCTTCTAGATATTTGAGTAAGTGGTTATTGGTGGTTTCATTGTTTTGTGTGTTGTTGGATTATGTGATAACGCAATATTTTGATTAAGCTTGTTTAATTGTTTATGTGATAACGCAATATTTTGATTAAGCTTGTTTAATTGATTTAATTAAGTTTAAATATTCAAGTGAGCCCTCCAAATCATTAATAATTACATTATTAAAGCTAATAAGTTATTAGCAAAATAGTAAGATGTAAATTAATTAATGAGAATGATAATTGTCTTTAGATTATTGGTTGTATCATTATTCAATTTTAATAAATTATATTTATTTTGTTTATTTATTAGTGGGCATCAAAATTACAAATGATTCAACTTTGATAAAAAGAAAGAGAAATTTAAAGTATACAATAAATAAATAAAAACAAATAAAAAGGATTTAACAAGGCTTACACTTGTCTTTACCTTTTATTTTCCACTTGGCTTCAAAATTCTCCCATTCTCTCCATGTGGGACCTAACATCCACTTTATGCATGCCTTTACGTGGTACGTGGGGAAGGAGAGTTTGCATGTTGTGCTAGGTGGATTTTATGGAGAAGAAAAAGACTGGGCTGGAGAAAAAGATACAGGGGGGATTGTGACTGCTTTTCTTCCTTTGGCATATACTTGTCTACCAGTGCACTGCAACAGTTACACCTACAAAGTGTGCCCATTTACTCTTTCAGTATCGATTGCACAATACACTGTATGCAAAATTTTGAGGTAAGTCACTTCCCATGTATTTATGGTTTCTTTTATATATATGATATAATTTTTAATCCTTATATGTATTCCTTGCGTAGTTTTGCCTGATTTTAAGCTGTTTCTCCAGCATCACATAAGTGATCTATTTCCGTCTCAAAGAGCTTGCATTATTTCATAGCTTTAGCCTTGGTGATTTGGATATACCTTACTTTCATAGAATACAAGCCAAGTTTAAAGTGTTAGAATGTTCTCCTGCGTGCTCATTAATTTGATGATTTTGAAAGCTCCCTTGCTAAATTCATTTTTTGTGTTACCCTGCATTTTCTGCATTCCAAGAGATGTCATCTCCATGCGGCACTCTTTCAAACAATAACGTGCCTTTATGTATTCCTCATTTTTCTTACATGTCTGCCAGAGCATTTCTAATGTTAATATTAGAATGTCCATAACCCGTCTCAAAGCTTTCATTTTGCGCACAGGTAGGGAGGATGCTAGCAAAGGTCGTGGAGTCTGGATTATACTGTCAATTGCATTTGCTTGGAAGTTTCTTAAAAGCCTTCTCTTCAAATCCGTTTTGCGCTCACCCTGCAGCCTTTGCATTCCTTGAGAGCACATTTCTTTTAAACAATTCTGTTAAATAGTTGTGTGCCCTGTTTTAGTTTCACTTCCTCGCCTTCACCCTGTCGTTAAGTGAGTATGCAACAACAGTGTTTACTTTGGAGCTAACCCCAGTTGCATTTTCAGGCCCTTTATCCTTAACAATCCACAGTCTTAGCAAGGAGCGATGAATAATTTTGTGTTTTGGAGTTACCAATCTGCAACTGCAAATTCTGAAACCCAAGTGATACCATTAGCAATCTGTCACAGCCTTCCTGATTTCATTGGCAACCCATCGCAGCTGCAAAACTTAGACTCTGGAGGGTGTATAAACCTAAATAGTGTCTCTGATACCATTCGCCATCTATCAAAGCTAGATTTTTTAGGCCTTTAGAGAGTGTTTAAGCAGCCTCCCTGTTACTGTTCGCAACCTGTTGCAGCGGCAACACTTGAACTTGGTAGGGCGTATAGATTAATATAACCTCCCTGACTCTTTGGTAAACTTGTCCCATCTGTAGCACTTGAAATTCGAATGCCATAGAGGTTTAAATAATCTCTCTGTTTCCATTGCCAATCTGTCTCAGCTATGGCACTTGAACACAATTGGAAGTTTAAAGGTTTAAATAACCTGCTTGACTCTTCTAGCCATCTATCGCAGTTGCAGCATTTGAACATAGAAGAGTGTAAAAGTTTAATTAATCTTCCTTCCTTCATCATGGTGCTAATTCTGTAAAACAGTTCACACGCTTTTCTTTTTTTCACCGCATTTGCATACATTTTATCAGGGTAGTGGAAGTTTACATTTACCAATTTAATACTTTAGAATATTTTATAGTTTGCAAAAGAATTAAAATCTCCATGCATGTGATACAGCATTCCAAAGGAAATTACTGTGGTTTAGGGCATTAATGCATAAATACAATAGCCACTAACTTTATCCAACATGTCTTTATACAAGAAAACTTGGATACGAGCATTTGTATTCTTACACCTGCGTTCATGTGTGACGCATAAGACACACATGTGCCTGTAGCCGCAATCTCACCGTCACATATTTACACCCCTATGCACCAGCTATGCATAGGCTTTAATTTGAGAATCTTAGGGTTGTGAATGTGATCCATCTCATACACACAAAGCATGTGTCATTTTATGGTCTTCATTTCAACTTCATCCAGGTATTGTTTAAATTCCTCTATCTTTCATCAATCTCCTTGCCATTAAATCCTTCCACACCCGATGCCGTGCTTTTGAGAATGAGGACAAGGTAATGTTTTATTTTAATTTGTAGTTATACCTGCAGAGTCTTATCTAAATAAAGAGCCTCCTCCCTGCGTGGAAGAAAAGAATTCGGAGGATGGGGCTAAGTTTAATGTAAACATGGCTATTCATTAATTCCATCGAAAGCCATTCTTACAAGACAAAATAAAGAGATCCCTAAACCATATTAATAAATATTAAAATGAAATGAACTTAAGTAAAGAGGTAGGGTTCTTCTTATGAGTTTCCACGTATTCCCTAAGGAGGCCCATTTTAAATTTATATCACTTTATGTAATGTTCTTTCCAGCTTTGAAGAATAAGGATAAAATAAAACAAAAATCCTACTCCACTTGAAAGTGGGGAAAGTTTATTGATTTTTAAATTTAAATAAAAATATATATAATAATAAAAAGAAATGTAATAAGTTTTAAAAGTATTCTTTTAAAAAAAGGGAGGCTTCCTTTAATTACTATTTTTGTATCCATTTAATTTGTGGTTTATATATCTTACATAACCTTTATATATATATATATATATATATATATATATATATAAATAAAAATAAATAAATAAATGCTTTATTAGATATTAATTAAATATAAATAATAATAATAAAATATATGAATGAGTACTTGTGAAAATAGGTATATGCTTGGAATATAATTTTGAATGCAATTTTATAATAGTATGTTTTATGCATGTAAATTTATTATATTATTAATGAGCTAATAACATTAGAATATATAGATATATATCTGATTTTGAATGTCACAAAATTTAAAAGAATATATGTGTGTGCATGGTTGTGCATGAGATTTTTCCTACTTATCAAAACCCTAGTGCATAACCTCTTTTGCTAAGTTATCATGGTACTTATGTTTTTTGCGAATCTTGAAAATATCCATCTTGTACATGTATATTTACCTATTGGTCGAGTAACTTATTAATAGATAGTTGAACTAAGAATCTTTGCAAAGTAATTAGAGTGTTGTCATATGTGGCATTAGGGTTCACCATACATAATCTATGTGAACTTCACTATTGTATGGCCCATATAGTAATATTGTATAGTGAAGCTTTAACCCTAGGGATTGGGAATGGTTACTTCTTGGATAATAGATTTTGCTTGAAGTATGAGTGTATAATCTTTTATGTTGATCAAGTAAATAGCTTATTTTAATGTCGAAGGCAGTGTAACCTTTAGTATGAGATCATGTTTTAAATTGCTATTGCTCATTTGATTGTTGTCATGTCTCTATCTTGGATGAACTGGCAATAGGCTTAGCTATTGGTTATTGTGTTTGAACTTGTATTAAGATGATAATCTTTTAAAAGTGTTAGCTACTAATTTCATTGTGATATTGTCTCTTTTACTTTGCACTAGTTGATTTGTGATTATGAAACTTATATAGTCATTTTGTGATCCCATGATGTGAATCTTCCTTTTGTGATAATTTTGTTGAGGAAAATTTATGCAATGACCCTGTAGTCATATTTTGAGTGACTATTTTGAGATGGTTGGGGAACCCAAGTATTTACGTACCCTCCATTTGAGCATAAATGAATATTTGTGTCATAGAATCCTTTGCTTTTCATTTGTATGCCTTTAGAAGTAGTCACCTTGTAAGTGGTCGATGAGATTGTTGTATGTTATGTTTTGGTTAACCTTGTAGTTTGGCCTTGTGATTGTTCTACTTTTTTATCTTGGTTGTGGGTCCTTTCTTGTCATCTCCTAGCATGGGGGGTGGGCCTTCAGGTCCACATGGTCGGGTGGAACGTGCTATGCACCCCACTGGGTCCCCAGTTTGAGTTCATGTTGATGCAGTTAGTCCAAGACTCTACTTCAGTTCTTTTGTACCATGTTCCATTATGTAACCTTGTTTTGGATGTATCTTTTCCTCTGCACAATAGGATGCATATGGACTCCTAAAGTAATGTAAGTTACTCCTGAAGTAATGTAATGCACTCCTAAAGTGATGTAATGTACTCTTAAAAATGGTTGTAATGTATTATTCTATCTTTGTAAACCTTATGTGATAGCCATTATCTGATATGTTGTATTTGTGGAAATATGCTCCACCACTGTATTATGGATCTGTGAATTGAATTCTTATAAAATGGTGTATCGTTTTATTCGCATGTGATCATTAATGATTGTATGTTATCATTATGTAGTCTCGATTTTCATTTTCTTTCATTTGATTAAAGTTTCAGAATTGTAATGACCGTCTCGTGTACCCCAGAGGGCGTGGATGAATTAGTAAATGTATAATTGCTTTCATGAAACAAATGTATAAGCTTATCTTACACAATGTTTTTCTTTCAAAAAAAAAAAAATAGTTCGACATTATATTTGTCACTGAGGTTTCACTTTCGTGGTTGCATATGCATTTGCTATCATCAAAGATAGTATCATTGATTCACAAAATGGCGT
>VDFB02178750.1:59060-70557 GCA_007258455.2 Sequoia sempervirens
GAGTGGGAGAGGGTTGGAGAGAGGGTGGGCGAGAGTGCGAAAGAGTGGGAGAGAGTATAGACAAAGAGAGATAATAAATCTATAAAAAAAACCAACTTTTTCATAACGCGAGCGCGTTTTGAAGATGTATAGACATGACCATTTTAGCAAGAATGAATTTCACTTTTTTTTTTTTCTGTTAATATGTAATAACGCGAGCGTGTTATAACGCGCTTGCGTAACATGGGCTCGTTGTGGCCAAGCCTTAGGCTCGACACACAAAGCCATAACGCGCGCGCGTTATAACACATTTGCTACCCATCTCCATGCACCTGCCCATTACCTTTGATAGAAATATACTTCTACTGTTGAATCTAAAGATGTTTTGAAGAGAGGTCTTATTTGTTGAGTAAATTTTGTAGGGTGATGTAAACTTTGCACTAATGATGTCTCAAATGGAGGGTGGTTTTCCAATTGATTGTAATGTCATCACAAATCTCTTTCTTTAGGTAATTGCTTTCTAATTGTTGTAAATTCATATATCTTCTTCTTATTGATAAATAGCTTATGGTTTTTGATATGGATCTCTAAAGTTGAGGTTAGTATTAAACTATTTCTCTCAATGTAATTTGTTTTGTTATATGATTATTTCTTGTAGTGCCTATATTGGGTGTAGATCAATGCATCAAGTTGTTTGAATAGTTCAAGTCTTATGAAAAGCTATATTTCTTCTTGGGTGCATATTTGAGCTTTAGGTGATTTGACTTTGGATTGTCACTTGTATTATTTTGTCACTAACATTCATTAATCTATTTGAGGAGGTAATTTTGTAGTAGCTTGGGAACCTTGTACTTATATGATAAACTATATTTTCAATGTCATTAGAAATGAGGATCCTAAAATTCACTTCAAATACATTGAACCAATAGCCAAAACTGGACAAATCAAGGAGGCAAAACGTGTAACCAGAGAGTCAAACTTCTATGATGTTGAAAAGACAAAGAACTTTCTTATGGAAGCAAGAATTCAAGGTGCTCGTCCACTAATAAATTTTTGTGGTCTTGGTTTGGATTTGTCCACTATCATGTTCAGTAAAGCTTATAAGTCAAGGTATATGCAAAACATAGTTCTCAGTCCATACTGAGTATTCATGGTGTGAATTCTATAGAGGAGTCTTTCATAGGACCCTTAGGCTTCATTTTTCAAGTAGTTCTTTCATGTTTTGGAGCTGTATAAGCAAAAAATAGAACATTATAACTCAGTTTTCTTAGTCATAGCACTAAGAAACACACTTTGTAACACATTTTTCAAAGAAAAGACACATATTTGTGTCTTTTATCTACTATAAGAACACCTTTTCTCAATAAAATTTCAATATTTTTCCTTCTTAATAGCTATTTCATTATGTGCAAATGAATGATTAATTTTTTTTTGTGTATTATGTTTAAACCTCAAAAGTATTATCTCATTTCTAGCACTTTTAGGTAGAAATCCATGAAAAAAACAATTAAATAAACTACCAATTGACTAAATATACTACCAATTGACAAAAATCAATTAATAAGTATGACTAAAAATATATGACTAAATATACTACTAGTTGATAGAAATCAATGAATAAATATACTGCCAATTGACAAAAATCGGTGAATAAATATGACTAAATCAACGACTAAAAATATACTACCAAATTGATCAATCAAAAGAACCAAATAAATGACTAGCAATAAAGTACTAATGGTCACGTGACCAAGCTCAATGAATAATATGACTAAATACATGACTAAATCAATGACTAAATTAACAACTAAATATACTACCAAATCAATCAATCAAAACAACCAATAAATGACTAAAATTGGTTTAGTCATAAATTTGGTTACATTATAAATGACTGGCAATAAACTACTAATGGTTACATGACCAAGTATAGTCATTTATATGTAGTTTTTAGTATTTTTTTAGTCATATAGTGGTTTTTTTGTACTAGTGAAAGAGAGAGAGGGTGGGAGGGATAAAAGGAGTGAGATACCTAAGAGAGAGAGGGTAGGAGGGATAAATGGAAGGAGAGACATGAGAGGGGGTGGGAGGGATAGAGGGAGGGAGATCAAAGAGGGAGAGAGATACCTAAGAGATAGATAGATAGAGAGAGACTTGAGATGGAGAGACATGAGAGAGAGGGAGGGAGAGAGATAGATAGTTATCTAGGTAAGGAAGGAGGGAGAAACCAAATAGAGAGTGGCGGTGGGAGGGATAAAAGGAGCGAGATACCTAAGAGAGAGAGGGTAGGAGGGATAGATGGAGGGAGAGACATGAGAGAGATGGGGTGGGAGGGATAGAGAGAGGGAGATGAGAGAGAGATCCAAGAGAGACTTGAGAGGGGGTTGGAGTGTGAGAGAGAGTTGTCTAGGTGGGTTGGGAGGGATAGAGGGACAAAGAGACTAGAGAGAGAGAGAGAGAGAGAGAGACCCTGGATGAGAGAGACTTGAGAGAGAGAGAGACACCTGGATGAGAGAGATTTGAGAGAGAGAGAGACCTGGATGAGAGAGACTTGAGAGTGATAGACCTGAGAGAGAGGGAAGGAGAGAGATAGAGAGAGTTATCTAGGTAAGGAGAGAGATAGAGAGAGTTATCTAGGTAAGGAGAGAGATAGAGAGATATATAGAGAGAGTTGAGAGGGAGAGACCCAAGAGAGACTTGAGAGGGGGTTGGAGCAAGTGAGCTCAAGTTGTCTAGGTAGGGTGGGGGGATAGAGGGAGCGAAAGACCTAGAAGAGTGATACTTTTCCTTGTTAATGAGCAAGGAAATATAACCATTCCTTAAATGTTCACTTTTAATTCCTCCCATAGAATTTAATGGTGATGTTGTCAACCACCAAATTTCAAACAATCTTGTTAACATTATCTTTTAGGCAAAGTAACTCAATTAGAAGGTGCTTCTCTGATTCTTGTGTACAGGATGACCTAAAATTCTAGCCGTTTACCATCATCTAAGGAAGGATGATAAGCCTATCATCCAAGTCACTTACAAAGGAGAAACTAAGTTGTTTTCACCTAAAGACATCGCAAGGCACACCAACTTGTTGCTATCTTTGATTTATGTGCTCATTGAGAAATAAATTTCCCGCAATTCATCCAACTTGTTATTTTATAACTGTGCCTTAGGAAATGAGACTCTGAACTATTTCCATATACTTTAAAATTATTTATTGATGTGTGACCAATTCACAATATAGACTTTAATCAATGAAAAATAAATAAATTTTTAGGTGTGGAAAACACATAATAGGATATATATAATAATAATATAATAATACAATATGTAAATACAATATAGGAGGGATATTAAAATACATTATAAATATAATATATAATATATATTGTGACTAAAAGATTAGTATGGGCCGATTACGCTTGATCCATGAAGAATCGAAGCATAATTAAGCCACTAACGTCAATCTCAACAGGATCAATGAAATGCATATTAAACCAAGCATCCATTAAAACCAAGCATACTAAACTATGAAAGCTTCAAAACACCTACTCTAATCCATTTGAAACTTATCCTATTGGGGGAGTGGTGTCTCGTTGATGTGGAATGATGACCCTTTCCCAATCCGAGGGATAATAAGCTTGTTTCAATCAATTTTCTTCAAGAAAACTGATAAAACCATTGATAAATGTGTATGAAAACATGATTTAAAACTAGATTAACATGACACAAGCTATATTAACATGATTTATGCTAAAATGATTAAGATGTGAAAGTGAAAAGCTAATCTAAATGGATTGTAAGCTAAAAGATTCAAACCCTAATTAATCAACAAGCTAAATGTATGCATCTATGTTACCATGGAAACTATTAATGAAAGTTAAGCTAATTAATGAAAGTATTTAAGCTAAAATGATATTAAGAAGATGTTATAAGTGAGTGTGAGTGTGAGTGATTTCAACAACGTCAGTTTTCTTTGAAAAAGATGGATCCATTTTTCTCCAAATAGTGACCTATTTATAAGAGAGCAAATGAGAAATGGAAGGTTGAGAGCAAAAAGGTTAATCAATGGTCAAGGATGGAAGAAGTTGGAGGAATAAATCATGGATTCTCATCAACAAATGAGAATCAATGATGATATTTAATCAAGGGTTCTCCTTTGTTCAAAAAAACACACTTTTAACTTGCCCAAGTGATCACAAGTTAACTTGCCCAAGAGGTCACAAGTTAACTTGCTCAAGAAGTCAAGTAAGTTTGTTAGAAAAGGAATATTCTCCTTTTATAAATGAGTGAGAAAAGTGAATATTCTTTGGAATATTCTCATGGGTGAGGAAAATAAATAATTTAGCAATTAAAACAAAGTTTTCATGTGCAAAAGGGGTAGGAATATTCCTTTTGGAGGAATAAATTCCCTTACAAGTGGGGGGGGCTAGATTAATTAGTAATTGCTAATTAAACAAATTTTTAATCATGCAATTAGGGGAATTAGATGTTTTTCATTAAATAAAGTGAATTAATGAAAGGGGAAAAGTGAAATGATATTTAAAATGAAATAACGTAGGGTTGTTTCAATTAAATAAGAAGATTTTAAGGATTAAATTAAATAATTTGATGCATTTAATTTAATTGGATGAAATGTTAGCATGAAAGGGGTGCATTAAGCCAATTAGATCAATTAGATTAATAGATGAAAATGATTTCATTAATTGATTAACTAGGATAATTTAATTAATTAAGCAAAAAGAGGATGGGTTTGAGGATGAAACAATGTTAGTATACTTGATTCAAGTGTATGATATCATTTAGGAAATTTTTTAGTATCTACATTTTGCCCCTCTTTGAAGCGGGGTACCTATTACGTTCGTTCAAAGATTGACGTCCTTCAGATTAAAAAATTGTTGCTTAAATAAATAAAATAAAATATTCTAATTTTTTGGATGCCCCACTATTGCCCCAGCGGAAAGAATAAGCCGGTTCCCTACCCCCTTGAGAAATTGGAAAATTTTTTTGAAGTTTGGGTTAATTTTTCAACAATGGTAAAAAGTTGCCCAAGGGGTTCAGAAAGGCTTCAGGATGCAAAAAAATGCCAAAAACGCAAAAAATGATGAAAAATAAGCTTTACAGTTTGGCAAGATTGGTGAAAATGGTGAAAAACCCTAGCTTCATGGTTAAATTAGGGTAGAAAACCCTAAATTGCAAGCATAAATAGGTGAGGAAGGGTCACTTTCAATTCATTTGGGCATTCACTCTTTAGAAAATTCTTACATTTTGAGCTTTGAATCTTCGATGAAATGGCACAATGAGTGCTCCCATGACACATTTCTAACTAGGTTCGTGAGTACCAGAGGCCTCTAGGCGCAGGACCACCGATATGTGATTTGAAACTTGATTTAAAATTTGACTTTTAGGTGCATTTATTGCATTTTGAATTTTGCTATCGTCACTATATAGCAACGCTATTTTTAGAATCAATGATACTATTTTGATGTATAGCAATGCATATGTAACGCCTCACCGAGTGAACCCCAAAGGACAACATAATGTCGAACTATTTTTTTTTTTTTGAAAGAAAAACATTGTGTAAGATAAGCTTATACATTTGTTTCATGAAAGCAATTATACATTTACTAATTCATCCATGCCCTCTGGGGTACACGAGACGGTCATTACAATTCTGAAACTTTAATCAAATGAAAGCAAATGAAAATCGAGACTACATAATGATAACATACAATCATTAATGATCACATGTGAATAAAACAGTACACCATTTTATAAGAATTCAATTCACAGATCCATAATACAATAGTGGAGCATATTTCCACAGATACAATATATCAGATAATGGCTATCACATAAGGTTTACAAAGATAGAATAATACATTACGACCATTTTTAAGAGTACATTACATCACTTTAGGAGTGCATTAAATTACTTCATGAGTAATTTACATTACTTCAGGAGTCCATATGCATCCTATTGTGCAGAGGAAAAGATACATCCAATACAAGGTTACATAATGGAACATGGTACAAAAGAACTGAGGTAGAGTCCTGGACTAACTGCATCAACATGAACTCAAACTGGGGACCCAATGGGGTGCATAGCACCTTCCACTCGACCATGTGGACCCGAAGGCCCACCCCCCATGCTAGGAGATGACAAGAAAGGACCCACAACCAAGATAGAAAAGTAGAACAATCACAAGGCCAAACCACAAGGTTAACCAAAACATAACATACAACAATCTCATCGACCACTTACAAGGTGACTACTTCCAAAGGCATACAAATGAAAAGCAAGGGATTCTATGACACAAATATTTATTTATGCTCAAATGGAGGGTACGTAAATACTTGGGTTCCCCAACCATCTCAAACTATGACTACAGGGTCATTGCATAAATTTTCCTCAACAAAATTATCACAAAAGGAAGATTCACATCATGGGATCACAAAATGACTATATAAGTTTCATAATCACAAATCGACCAGTGCAAAGTAAAAGAGACAATATCACAATGAAATTAGTAGCCAACACTTTTAAAAGATTATCATCTTAATACAAGTTCAAACACAATAACCAATAGCTAAGCCTATTGCCAGTTCATCCAAGAGAGAGACATGATGACAATCAAATGAGCAATAGCAATTTAAAACATGATCTCAAACTAAAGGTTGCACTGCCTTCGACATTAAAATAAGCTATTTACTTTATCAACATAAAAGATTATACATTGATACTTCAAGCAAACTCTATTATCCAAGAAGTAACTATTCCCAATCCCTAGGGTTAAAGCTTCACTATACAATATTACTATATGGGCTATACAATAGTGAAGTTCAGAGAGATTATGTATGGTGAACCCTAATGCCACATATGGCAACACTCTAATTACTTTGCAAAGATTCTTAGTTCAACTATCTATTAATAAGTTACTCGACCAATAGGTAAATATACATGTACAAGATGGATATTTTCAAGATTCGCAAAAACATAAGTACCATGATAACTTAGCAAAAGAGGTTACGCACTAGGGTTTTGATAAGTAGGAAAAATCCCATGCACAACCATGCACACACATATATTCTTTTAAATTTTGTGACATTCAAAATCGAATATATATCTATATATTATAATGTTATTAGCTCATTAATAATATAATAAATTTACATGAATAAAACATACTATTACAAAATTGCATTCAAAATTATATTCCAAGCATATACCTATTTTCACAAGTACTCATTTATATATATTTTTTATTATTATTATTTATATTTAATTAATATCTAATAAAGCATTTATTTATTTATTTTTACTTAAATATATATATATATATATATATATGCATGAAAGTGGTTATGTAAGATATATAAACCACAAATTAAATGGATACAAAAATAGTAATTAAAGGAAGCCTCCCTTTTTAAAAGAATACTTCTGAAACTTATTACATTTCTTTTTATTATTATATATATTTTTATTTAAATTTAAAAATCAATAAACTTTCCCCACTTTTAAGGGGAGTAGAATTTTTGTTTTATTTTATCCTTATTCTTCAAAGCTGGAAAGAACATTACATAAAGTGATTTAAATTTAAAATGGGCCTCCTTAGGGAATACGTGGAAACTCATAAGAAGAACCCTACCTCTTTACTTAAGCTCATTTCATTTTAATGTTTATTAATATGGTTTAGGGATCTCTTTATTTTGTCTTGTAAGAATGGCTTTCGATGGTATTAATGAATAGCCATGTTTTCATTAAACTTAGCCCCATCCTCCGAATTCTTTTCTTCCACGCAGGGAGGAGGCTCTTTATTTAGATAAGACTCTGCAGCTATAACTACAAATTAAAATAAAACATTACCTTGTCCTCATTCTCAAAAGCACGACATTGGGTGTGGAAGGATTTAATGGCAAGGAGATTGATGAAAGATAGAGGAATTTAAACAATACCTGGATGAATTTGAAATGAAGACCATAAAATGACACATGCTTTGTGTCTATGAGATGGATCACATTCGCAACCCTAAGCTTCTCAAATTAAAGCCTATGCAAAGCTGGTGCATAGGGGTGTAAATACGTGACGGTGAGATTGTGGCTACAGACACATGTGTGTCCTATGTGTCACACATGAACATAGGTGTAAGAATACAAATGCCCGTATCCAGGTTTTCTTGTATAAAGACATGTTGGCTAAAGTTAGTGGCTATTGTATTTATGCATTAATGCCCTAAACCACAGTAATTTCCTTTGGAAGGCTGTATCACACGCATGGAGATTTTAATTATTTTGTGAAGTATAAAATATTCTAAAGTATTAAATTGGTAAATGTAAACTTCCACTACCCTGATAAAATGTATGCAAACTGTGGTGAAAAAAAAAGAAAAGCATGCGAACTATTTTGCAGAATTAGCACCATGATGAAGGAAGGAAGATTAATTAAACTTTTACACCCTTATATGTTCAAATGTTGCAACTGCGATAGATGGCCAGAAGAGTCAAGCAGGTTATTTAAACCTTTAAACTTCCAATTGTGTTCAAGAGCCATAACTGAGACAGGCTGGCAATGGAAACAGAGAGATTATTTAAACCTCTACGTCATTCGAATTTCAAGTGCTGCAGATGGGACAAGTTTGCCAAAGAGTCAGGAAGGCTATATTAAAATGATGCAGATGGGACAAGTTTGCCAAAGAGTCAGGAAGGCTATATTAATCTATACGCCCTACCAAGTTCAAGTGTTGCTGCTGCAACAGGTTACAAACAGTAACAAGGAGGCTGCTTAAACTTAAACACTCTCTAAAGGCCTAAAAACTCCAGCTGTGATAGATGGCGAATGGTATCAGGGACACTATTTAGATTTATACACCCTCCAGAGTCTAAGTTTTGCAGCTGCGATGGGTTGCCAATGAAATCAGGAAGGCTGTTACAGATTGCTAATGGTATCACTTGGGTTTTAGAATTTGTAGTTGCAGATTGGTAACTCCAAAACACAGAATTATTCATTGCTCCTTGCTGACATTGTGGATTGTTAAGGATAAAGGGCCTGAAAATGCAATTCGGGTTAGCTCCAAAGTAAACACTGTTGTTGCATACTCACTTAACGACAGGGTGTAGGCTAGGAAGTGAAACTAAAATAGGGTACGCAACTATTTAACAGAATTGTTTAAAAGAAATGTGCTCTCAAGGAATGCAAAGGCTGCAGGGTGAGCGCAAAATGGATTTGAAGAGAATGCTTTTAAGAAACTTCCAAGCAAATGCAATTGACAATATAATCCAGACTCCACGACCTTTGCTAGCATCCTCACTGCCTCAAAATTCTGCATACAGTGTATTGTGCAATCGATACTGAAAGAGTAAATGGGCATACTTTGCAGATGTAACTATTGCAGTGCACTGGTAGACAAGTATATGTCAAAGGAAGAAAAGCAGTCACAATCACCCCCCCTCCCTCCGTATCTTTTTCTCCAGCCCAGTCTTTTTCTTCTCCATAAAATCCACCTAGCACAACATGCAAAAACTCTCCTTCCCCACGTACCACGTAAAGGCATGCATAAAGTGGATGTCAGGCCCCACGTGGAGAGAATGGGAGAATGTTTGAAGCCAAGTGGAAAATAAAAGGTAAAAACAAGTGTAAGCCTTGTTGAATCCTTTTTATTTGTTTTTATTTAATTAATTTATTTATTGTATATTTTAAATTTCTCTTTCTTTTTATCAAATTTGAATCATTTGTAATTTTGATGCTCACTAATAAATAAACAAAATAAATATAATTTATTAAAATTGAATAATGATACAACCAATAATCTAAAGACAATTATCATTCTCATTAATTAATTTACATCTTACTATTTTGCTAATAATTTATTAGCTTTAATAATGTAATTATTAATGATTTGGAGGGCTCACTTGAATATTTAATCTCACAATTTTAATTTAATAATCAATACTCAATATCACTATACAACACCTTTTCGAAACATACTATATTTAAATATTAGTTAAAATTACTATGTAGATCAATTTTAACTTAATTAAATCGATTAAACGAGGTTAATCAAAATATCAGTGTTATCACATAATCCAACAACACGTCACAAGGAAACCACCAATAGACTTGCTTCAAATATTGACAGGGCCATGATGAAGGGGCACTACAAGTTTCTTTTAGTTTTAAGTTTTATTGATATACTATAGCTCTGACGGTGAGGAGTGCAGTGGTGCAGTGCAAAGAAGCGAAAATACTCCTATGTCCAATGGATTGTTTAAGGCTACTTAGTTTTATATGTTTAGCAAGAAACACCCTAAGATGTAAGCCAAAATGTTACCCAATTTTCGCTTATAGCTCAATCAGGTAGAGCTGGAATGAAGTTTGTAGATTTCAAGAGCATTTAGAAGCAGAAGAATTAATGCATTATTTGAAGCTTTCAACTTCATTATTTTGCTAACATGTTTGTTCACTGTCTAGATATAGGTGAAATTTCGTTGTTGGATTCATTTCTTTTAATATTTCAACATGTGGTGAAAAAATTGGCTCCCACAAGGGTTAAGCCTAGCATGCTGCCCTCTCAGATTCAAAAGATACAACGAAAGTTTTTGTGAATGGAGTTTGCAAATAATGTTGAGTTCCATTTGAGAAAATAGACTATTAATGGTGATAGCATTCAGAAGAAAGATTTTATGGATGAGAATATGAACAAAAGAGTAACCATTTGAAGGCTCTGCACCACAAGAATAGCGGTCGTGTGTTTCGATCATATCTCAAAAACTATGATCTGTGTTTTTCGTGATTTTTGAACACAAATTAGAAAACAATGAGGTGAAAAAACCCTTTAAATTTCTCACCGATCCAATTTGTACGTTTTGAAAACTTTTCACCAATCCTAAGGAAGAGTAACAATTTGAAGACCCTGCACCACAAGAACAACGGTCGCGTGTTTCGATCATATCTCAAAAAATACGATATGGGTTTTCGTGATTTTTGGACACAAATTAGAAAACAATGAGGTGAAAAACCCTTTAAATTTCTCACCAACCCAGTTTGTATTTTTCAAGAAAAGAGATTGGAGGTGGAACTAAAAGTGTATCATGTGTTTGATGTCAAACTAAAGTCTTTTATCCTTGTTTCATGGTCAAACTAAGGTGATTCTAGGGTCCACTTCGGTCATGCAGTTACTTTTGTGTTTCTTGCATATTTTTAGACAAAATGAACTATGTAATTAAATATTAAAGGTAATATTTTATTAATTACCTTAATATTTACCATGTGATACATAAAAGGAGGGCTTTTACATGTTAAATATTAAAATAATCACAACTGATTATCTTTAGTATTTAATCAAATAGTTACCTTTTCCCCAAAATCATGCAAAAAGCACAAGTGTAATGGAACTGAAGATATTTTCATGCATTTAGAGTTGAACTGCAGAGTTTGGTCCTATTTTGGAGTTGTCTCATACAGTTTTGAGGTCAACTTTGGTCAAACTAGTTGTGAGAGGGAGTTTGAGCCTATTTTTGCTCAAAT
>VDFB02178750.1:70657-80657 GCA_007258455.2 Sequoia sempervirens
AACCCAGCCTCCAAATGCATCCATCTCTCATGCATTATTCAGCAATAAATATTACAATACATCTTTTGAGTCTCCATGAACACCATTGAAGCAACAAGCTCTCTCCAAGCAATCCATGCGAACAAACATGCAACCACACATCCTGTGCCATGCTTCAATCTCTCACAAATGCTAACCAGAGCTAATCATGCAAAATTGCATCTCTTTAATAACTACCTTTGTGGTTGCTTTTATAGAAGCAAGCTCCCACAAAACCACTAAGTGGTATTACACAAAACTATGTGACAATAACTATGAGATTACAAAACCACATTTTATCAATTTAACTTATGTGCCAATGTTACATGCAACATTTAGTGGTTCCAAGAATAATTACATTAAATACATAATGCAAAATGTACAACACACCTTTTCCCAACATTCTCCCACTTGTATACATTGCATAAAGGGAACAAGTAACCTCAAAACATGAATCAAATTAACAATCCATATAGCCACATATACCATCATAGAATCAAAATGCTCCATGTGCTCTATCAAGATACCTGTAACAAGAATCAAAGTGACTACCATCCCAAGCTTGAATGCTCTCATCCTCCATCATGCCACTACATAAAGATAAGAAACCATCCAATAGAGAAGCCACACAATCTGTCATAACAAAGCATAAGTCCTGCTCAACTGATATCCCAAACACATACACTCAATCCAAAAGTATCAATATGAACCAGTAGCTATCAAGATACACAAACCCAAAGCTGAAATAACACCCACAGCAAGTGCCAATACATCTAATTGTCCATACCTCCAAGGTATACAAAACATAGTAAACTCATGCCATAAACATAAACACCCATAAACTGCAATCATAAACTCCATGTGCAAAACCTGTCAAATAATGACATACACATCCAAAAGCTCCCACTGCATGGGTAATGCAAATTTGAAAAAAGATCAAGGCATACCAAGTCTACCAATAACATCATATAGAAAGTGTACACTACATCGTGTAGTAACAAGGAATCATCCACAATGATATCCAAACTTGTATATCAATAACCTGTAAGAAAAATCTCCTACATACACCTCTAAAAGCCAACTGTGTCAAGTATGATCTCCTCTACAACACCCCAAAAGAAAAGCCATAACAACACCCAAACATTCAATCTTCAAGATCAAACATTACATAAGTATCATATAATCAACATGGATGTAAGCTTCTCATAACCAAAGAAGATCAAACTAAATCCATTCCCAATGAAGGAAATAATCCCAATACATCTCCTAAACTCAACATCAATGAGTGTAATCACAATGCATAAGGAGATAAACATGCCAACACTCCTCAAATGAACCCTCCAAAACCATATATCCATAGCTCAAGATCCTTATGCATGAGAAGATAAAGCATAGACACAAAGCACCTGAAAGTAACAATGGGCAATACCTCTCAAATGAAACTGCCGAGTAGACCAAGAGTGAGGAATGAGAATGCTCCTCCAAGACATGCCAGTCATCATGACTCATCCAAGAACACTCTCGTCATAAGTCCATGTTGAACTCATGTCCAACCAAGGTGTAGGCTCCTCGGACTTCCTACTGAAATCTCATCAAGAGTAACCATCTCAACACATGTCTCTAATCATAAGAGAACTCACACCTCACCTATGTCTCCAAGTATCCATGAGTACCTGTAACCAACCAATCCATGCCAAAATCCAAATGCAACATAGCACCATCATGAAGTAATCAAGCAAATGTCGATGTACTCAATACTAAGAGAACCACACAAGATCAATGTCATATATCAAATCACGAATCAAGAACATAACCATGACATCATGATCTAACCATCTCCTTATAGGAGATCACATGCACCATAACATATATATACATCTTGGTCTCAAGAGAACATGTAATATGCCAAACTCTAAACTAGTATCAAGAGTATAATATGACATCATAACAAAAACACTCTAAACCAAGAAACCATATTTCCAATCACATGGAGATAAGCTTACCAAATGATGCATCCATGTCACTGCTAACAACTCCCACTGAACTGTGATACCGAGTCACACATGGCATCATGACAACCATCATCTCCATGAAGATCATCCAAGTCTACACACATAACTAAAATGTCAGTAACATAAAAATAGAATCATAATCTCCAAGACAAGAAGATACCTACAACCGCCAAACCATCATAAACATATCCATCACTGCCAAAACCATCACTGTCAAAAGCTTCCACTAAAAAGTGTAACCAAGTTATCCATGACATCATGATAACAATCTCCTCATGAAGATAAACCAAAGGCCCTCACACAATCAAAGAACTCAAATATAACAATAGCTCCCAAAAGGAAAAGTAAAACCATGATCATCATACCATGAAGATACACTGCCACAACCATAATCAGGAACCAATCCAACACCACAAAAAATGCACCTACATAAACCATCATGACATTTCAAAGTCTCTAAAACACAAGAAACATCCATGACACCATGATCACCACCAAATCTACCAACAACTCAACCCAACAATGTCCACATATCTGCATAATCATAGTCAACTACATAGGTCTCATATCATAATTGTACCTAGTAATACTATCTCACCTTCTCAACATGACAACAAAACCAGCAAACTAGGTGACTAAACCAAGCCACCAAATCTGAGCATGCATCAACATTGAAATATCAATGGGCAAAGACAACCCATGTCCAAGTTATAAATGCAACATGTAAGTATAGACCACCTACAACATTGCACAATTTGTAGATACATCAATGAAGCATATAAATCCAACCATATACTGATAACCATGTCAAAAATAGAATAATATAAGATATACAACTGAGCATACAATGAATCCAACATCAAATCTCCAAGATTCGATCATCCATAAACTCACAGTATCACCATAGTCAAAGAAACCCATAAAAAATTCAAATAAATAAAATAGCAAATAAACTATGTCAAAATATCTCCAAACCTAATCCACTTTTTAGTTCTCTGAACAAGCTTTCCGTTGACTATTCGAAGTCCAAAATCCGACTCTGTATGCACCCGATATCACCTCTTGAAACTCAAAAAAAAAACATCTGACTTTGAACAAGAAAAACATTGTCAAAACTACATAATCTGGAAAAATATCTATCACCACAGTATAAATCTCTGAGTCAGCTTTCCAACGAATCCAAGAAGTCAGAAAACGGACAATCTGAATAAAAATTATACCCCTTTGAAGTAAAACTATAGTTTGCACTTGAGGCAAAAAATTTTAGCCACCACTAATGGCTGGGCGGCGGCCCCACCCGGGCGGCGCCGCTCCTTGGGTGGCGGACCCGAAATCCATTTCAAATCCACTTAAAAATATTTTGCATGCAAAAATTGCATGCACCTTTTAAATATCTTACGGGCGGAATTTTAATGCATGGCGTTGAAAAATTTTAATTTTATTTTAAAAACTTTAAAAGCCCTAAAAAGGGCGTCGGCGGTTATTTAAGGGGCAGGGCCCGCTGGCAAGTGCCGGCAGTACCCTGCCGGACAAGGACCCGCCGGCAGTGAAGCTGCCGGCCGTACTTGCTGGCAGGGGACTGTCGGCCCCTGTACGGCAGTCGGCCTAGTGGGGGTGTCCGACCCCCTCATAAACTTTATATATATTTTTTAATTTATTTTCAAAGTCATTTTCAATAAACTTTTTCCAAAACAAAATTTTTATTTTTGATTTCTAATTTTTTTTTTCTTAATTTGTGCAGGTACGAATTTTAATGGTGTCAGGGAAATTTTTTTTTTTTTAATATTATTTTTGACGTCCGTACGATTTGAGTATGGGTACAAAATTTTTGCAATTTTTCATATTATTAGAAATAGGTCAAATTATATATCAATTTTCGTCTCTCGGTTAACCTAGATCCAATCATGAGGTCTATTTTGGGTCAGGAGATCATTTGTGAAAGCGCACCCCCAAAACCCTCATTTTAATTAAAAAACCAAAAAACCTATTTCACCCAAAAATTTTCACATCCCAAATCCACAAACAACCCATTTAATCAACAAACCCAAAACCCTCATATCTGCAATAAACAACCTACAAAACCTTCATATCCTACCATGTCTTTGATTCTCACATGCAACGCATAGATTCAAACTTAAACAAGATTTTTCTCAACCAAGGGTTATACAACCATAACCAAAGCTCTGATACCAAATGTTGAAAAATGAGGTGTTTTCTTAGCTTAATACTCTGTAAAATTTCAATATTGTTGTTCTAAGTAAGTCTTTTCTTTGTCTCATTATTAACCGCTAACCATTGATCTCTTTCTTCAAGAAGATCTTCCATTTTTAATTTCCACATTTCATAGTTAGAACCATTGAACCTTTCAATCTCTAACCTTGAATTCATTGTAACAAAACTTAATTCCAAAATCAACAAATAACAAAAATAATATGAGCTCCCACTAAGCTAAGAAAACGCCTCATTTTTCAACAATTGTGCTTGGTGTGTATGTCCTGATCTTCATTAGGTTATTATATTTTACTCTTCCTTTGGTCTTACCATTTGTATCCTTGTGATTGTCACTTCAAAAAATTTATTCACTGTCACTTGAACTACCCTCTCAATAGTTTCCTTGAAGGATATCTCTTCATCTATAGGTTTCCTCTTATGGTATGTGCACTATAACAATCATGTTTGTCATTCGATCATTGAGAAATTTGAAGTGTTCACCAAATTTTGATCACTACAAAATATCATTGAACCTTTTGAAGATACATAGACACTATCATATTTTATGCTTCCTTGAGGATGATAACTTTGATGTAATCATGTCATTAAGACTTCATTATTTATGCTCTAGATCATAACTATCCTAACCTCTAAATTGTCATCTTTTGCTAGTTTATGAATATTCAAACAATACCTTAACACCACCATTCAATAGCTATCTTCATTGTTCCATGAATATGTACTTGCGACTAATGTTGATTGTGGTATCACTTATCAATAATTTTATTATCAAATTGTCATACATGATCCCTTATTGACTACCACATGTGCTATCTTGAGGAATTTTATTTCTTATCAACTATCATGAAGTTCTTTATCATTGTATTCACATTCAATTAGCCCCTATAGACTGCCCTATACCTAGCCCTTCAACTAGAATAGTAATTGTAGCATCCATTAGTCTAGAAGTACCTCGGGTTATGACTATGATACCTTTCAAGTAGTGGCTTGATTTTCCAAACACTTTTTCATAATCATCATACTTTCTCTACATGACTGTCATGATTCCCTTTAATATTGTTTGCATGGTTTTACCTTCAAAGACTCTTTGTGAATACTTAGACATTAACTAGGGGTCAAAGACTTTTTTATATACATCATGAGAAAGACAATACTTGGCAGACCCTAATATTTTTACTAGGAAATAAGGAATATTGAAGGTTTAATGGCATTTGGGAATCTCCTTTGACATATATATCCAACTCAAATATAAAATGGTAAAAGGTCATGTGAAACCTATCAAGATGTGCAACCTATCAAGATATACATCCTATCAAATATGCACCTTGATCTACATATAAATAACCTATCACCCCTCCACTCATTCTCAGTTATCAGTTTATATGTTCTATTTTATATTAAAAATTTGTAAATATTCTATTTTTACTTTGTATATATTTTAAATGTTGTTCTTGTTATCCAACAATGCCATCAATGTAGAGAAAGAAAAAGAATATAACAAAGTTAATTCAACCACAGAAAATGCTACCTCTATTATATTGATTATTGTTATTCTCATTTACTACTTCAATCAATGGAATTTGTTCCTCTGTACAAAGAGCCATACAACCTAATCAAGAACAAGTTTCAACCACTCAAAAATAAAATTAAAAATTGCATTTTCTATAGGTGCCACATGTATATGAAGCAATGAATCCTAAATCTTTGCAAATAAAGCAATAAATTTCATTCTAGAATAATAAGACAATGTTTCATAAGATCCCTTGGTTATCACCTCAAACAATATATGCATTTCTGTATCTTGATGACTTAATTAATTATCATTTAGCAGTAATAATAGATTGCAAGAAAAAGTAAAAAAATAAATTAAAAGCTACATATCATGAATGCGTTACAAATAGAAATATAATCAAGGGAACAAAATTACAACAGGATAACATTTAAGCCCAAATCACTTAGAGAGGAACATATAAGAACCTATCATAGTCTGCACTTCAAAAGTTATCTCCATTGGCTCAGCAATTGACTCTTTGTGATGCTTTATTTGATGAAAACATGTCAAGTGGTATCTTAATGGATTTAATTACCTATTATAGCAAGTTCGTGTCATGTCACCACCATTCCAAGAAGGTATACTATTAGTATACCAACAATTATCAACAACTGTTAGAGGAGTCAACAATGAATCTTAGATTTGCAGATAGGGGCACTTTCTTTTGAGCATAATGAAGTGCAATGATGTTTCTTCTAGCTTTTAACTAATATAATTCTATCTGTTTTAATCATGTTCTCACTTATCTACTAATAAAAGGATAAGGTGGATTAAAGACTTTGACCTGATTTGTATTTGTGAGTGCTCCTCTCAAGTTCTTGGGAGTTATTTCATCTATGTAGACAAGAACCTATCTAGGTATTTAAAAATAAGGGAATTAAAAGAAATGCCAAAAAACAAACATAATCAACCTTCTTTAGACCTCAAAATGCTATGTATGCTATAAAAATGAGTCATGGTTAGCTATATTATGTAAATACTGATGTTGATTCACCCATATATTCAGAGGATAAACATCAGCCCTTTTAATCTTATATAGAAAGGATACATACTATATAGGAAGTAAGGATATCCCCATATCCCACAAACAATCTTCCAATATCTAGTGGTAATACAACCTACACAAGATAAAAATATTATTTTTACAAATTATTTGAGTATCAAAGACAACCCAAATTTATCTTATGATCTACTCTTTCAAGATGTCCATATTCTACCTATAAAAACTACTGAAAACACACTACTCAATAATCTAAACAAGGTTCACATCATGTAAATGGAGGGAGAAGTGAATGAAAGTACAAAAAAGGTGATACACCAATAATAGGAGAAGCCTTGGACTTGCTTATCAAGCACAAAACAACCTCAAGGATCTGACTTGCATTCACACAAACTCATGAAATACTGTCACAAAGGTTAGGAGGAGAAAGGTGTAGTTGCAAAAGGAATTGATATCCACTCAAGAAACTTACAATTCTTTAAGAAAACATAATGGAATCATACAAGAGAAAGGAAATAATCATTTCTTTTTTTATTTTAGGGATCAAGCATGTGTTATAAATTTGATATGCAAAAATTGATACCAAAATTCCAATCATAAAACCATAAATATGTCAAACAAGACCCAATTTATATCACAAGAATTGAAAATTACCATGTGAGAGGAAGACTCATCTTGAAGGAAGATAAAACTAATGGAAACCATGGTTGGAGGTAGAAGTAGGCCTTAAGTCCATATCAAAGTGTAGGCATTGAAGAATTAACATAATCATTATCACTAAATAAGGAAAAGAAAATTTGATAGTGCCCATAGAAATTAAGCTTAGATTGGAGGGCCTAGTGTGGCAATCTTGTGGGAGTGCAACTAACTTTTCTTGGGAGCTTTGATCACAACTACCAAAAATTAGAGAGGAAGTCATCAATGAGCATTTGTTTCGATCTCTTGGAGTATGGATGAGGAATTAGGTTAAGTTGTATGTTTGTGAAGAAGAACATCATATGTACCTCTTTAAAAAAAAGCATCACATTTTAAATAAAAACCCTTACATTTGGAAGCTTTATAGGGCTTCTCAGTATAAGCTCAAAAAACACCAAAATACAGGAAGAAGTTTTCACTGAGTCATACTACATTACCGATATCCTAGTGTCCTAAAGTTATACTTTTTGAAGAAATCCTCTATTCTCCATCAAACATCTACAAAAAGGCTTGAGCTTAAAACCCTAATCCTCTTCATACATGACAAAATCGTTCATTAATGAGCATCCGGTGAGAACAAGATGATGGATTTTTGTTACTAAAGATATTAATTCAAGCTTACATTCCTTTGTGAGGCTCTCGACTCTCAAACTAACGAAAGGATAGTGGAGGAAATATTTGCATCCCGCCAATTTAATCTCTCAATTGTAGCAATGGAGAGGAAATTATTAGTTTCCTTGATTTTGACAAAGAAAAAAGAAGGAAAGCTCAAGATCATGAAGGAAACTACAAAATGAAAAGGGAAAGAACCTGGTTTTCATGCAATGCTCATGTTTTTTTATAGGTTTACAACATTCTTCAACTCCATTTTCATGAATCTGTCTCACAGATATTACTTTTCCACATCTTTGTGTTTATGAGAAAACAAGGCAACGTTATTTTCTTCATTGCTTGCATTGTGAAGAGGTTGTTTTCTATTTAGATGCTCTATCCCTTCCATACTCAAGCTAGGGTTTGAATCATGTTTTTGAGAATGCATATTCCTTTTGAAGGATGTCTTTTAGATCTTTGTGTTGAAAGAAATGAAGCAACAGTAGGTCAAGAGAGTTTTCATGCTTTAAACCTATGCTAAATTAATCATTGAGTAGGGTTTTTGAATCACATAATCTTGGACAACTTATGGTTTCAAAGAAATAACAAAAGGGAGAAGTATTGCATCAAGGTATGGTGGTTGTATTGTCTACATAAGGAAAATCAATTTTTACCAATAGTAGTCCATCAAGAGCTTGTTGCTTCTAATTGGCAATCTTTTCATTATTGCAGTCAAAACCTTCAAGGAATTTGAAAGGAAAACCAATGTTTGCATTCAAGTTTCTTTGGAATGGAAACCATATTGATAGGGTTGTAAAGGTAGTAGTGAAGTGGAAGAGGTAGTGACAAGTATTTCTTGCATGACTATGATAGCACAATTTTAACCCTATACCAAACTTCTATGGCATATCCAACCTATGCAAGGGACTAAGAAATTATTTTTCATTGGTTTTGTAGTCCTTATCATGAATAAAAAGATAGCTTCCAAGGAGACAAAGTGGAGATAATAATGTTTAAATTCCAGGGTATGTTTCATTAGCTTGTAGCATTCTAGCCAAAAGATGCAGTCATAGTGGCAAGTAACCCATCATTCATGATTTAAGATGCATCATATGTGAATGGTGAATTTTAACATGACCTTAAATGCTTGAGAAGGCAAAGGAATTAAATATATGAAAACACTATGAAAATTTTTAGTATTAAATGCACAGTCATAGTATTAATCATTTATGAGGTAGCCTTATAGACCACAACCAAAGAGATGAAGGCAACTCATTCTTCACCATGATTAAATGCAACATATTAGAGTGATAGTGACCTTGATATCTCTATGATCAGTCTTTATGATAGAATAAGACCTTATGATAGTCCCTTTGAATGTAATAGAGACTTTTTTAAGGAAAAAGGGATGATAAGTATTGTGGCTTATAAGGTATAGCAATGATTTATGATAGTCCTTCATGGCAAGAACACAATATGTAGCTTAGTGAAATTTATAAATGAAATCTATGGTAAGAAGAATGAAAATCACTTGAGGTGTGATAGTCAAAAAGAGGATGAGCAGTGACAAGATAATAAATCTCAAACCTTGCATACTAAAGTGGAGATTTTAACAGTGAGTTTCCTTGCCCCCTTGTTTACCTTAAGGGTTTTTCAAATGCTATTGATAGTGTTAGACAAGGCAAATGCAATCAAGGAATGACTGTCGAAATGAAGTAACAGTGGTAATCACAGGTTTAATGTTTCTTCTTAGCCATTCTATAATGGAGGTAGTAGATTGCATGTTTGAGTAGTGTTTTGAGACTCATCAAAGATGGGAGAATAGTGAATAATACCTTGTGGACTGTGAAGTAGTGACAATAAGGTTGAAGGATCTTAAGACCCACAATACCATGAAAC